>WNGS01009820.1:0-50079 GCA_020271785.1 Procambarus virginalis | reverse complement strand
AAGTTTTGTAAAGGCGAGCCATCGTTATTAGCGCCTGCAAGATTTGTGAAGGCAAACCATCGTTTATTACCGCCCGCGTGTTTTGTAAAGGCGAGCCATCGTTTATTACTGCCCACGAGTTTTTGCAAAGGCAAGCCATTGTTTATTACCGCTCACAAGTTTTGTAAAGGCAAGCATCGTATATTACCGCCCTCGAGTTTTGTAAAGGTTGAGCCATCGTTTATTACTGCTCGCAAGATTTGTAAAGGCGAGCCATAGTTATACTACTGCCTACGAGTTTTTGAAAGGGCGAGCCATCGTTTTTTACTGCTCGCAATTTTGTAAAGGCGAGCCATCGTTTACTACCTTTCCCAAGTTTTGTAAAGGCAAGCCTCATTTATTACCACCTGCGAGTTTTGTAAAGTCAAGCCATCGTTTATTACAGCCCACGAGTTTTGTAAAGTCGAACCATCGTTTATTACCTTTCACAAGTTTTGTAAAGGCAAGCCACTGTTATACTACCGCCTGCGAGTTTTCTAACGGCGAGCCATCGTTTATTACCGCTGACAAGTTTTGTAAAGGTGAGCCATCGTTTACTACTGCTCACAAGTTTTGTAAAAGCGAGCCATCGTTTATTACCGCCTGCGAGTTTTGTAAAGGCAAGCCATCGTTTATTACGCCGGCGAGTTTGTTAAGGCAAGCATCATTTTTACCGCCTGCAAGTTTTGTAAAGGCAAACCATCTTTTATTACCGCCCGCGAGTTTTGTAAAGGAAAGCCATCGTTTATTACTGCCCGCAAGTTTTGTAAAGGCAAGCCATCGTTTATAACCGCCCGTGAGTTTTGTAAAGGCAAGCCATTGTTTATCACCGCTCAAAAGTTTTGTAAAGGTGAGCCATGGTTTATTACCGCCTGCAAGTTTAGTAAGGCAAGCCATCGTTTATTTCTGCCAGCGAGTTTTGTAGAGGCGAGCCATCGTTATACTACTGCCTGTGAGTTTTGTAAGGCGAGCCATCGTTTATTACTGCTTGCAAGTTTTGTAACAGCAAGCCAGCGACTATTACCGCCTGCGAGTTTTGTAAAGGCAAGCCATCGTTTATTACTGCCTGCGAGTTTTGTAAAGGCAAGCCATCATTTATTACCGCTCGCAAGTTCTGCAAAGGCGAGCCACCGTTATATTACTGCCCGCGAGTTTTGTAAAGGCGAGTCATCGTTTACTGCCGCTCGCAAGTTTTGTAAAGGCGAGCCATTTATTACTGCTCGCAAGTTTTGTAAAGGCGAGCCACCGTTTATTACCGCCTACGAGTTTTGTAAAGGCAAGGCATCGTTTATTACTGCCTGCGTGTTTTGTAAAGGCAAGCCATCGTTTATTACCGCCCTCGAGTTTTGTAAAGGCAATCCATCGTTTATTTCCGCCCGCGAGTTTTGTAAAGGCGAGCCATCGTCTATTACTGCTCACAAGTTTTGTAAATCCGAGCCATCGTTTATTACTGCCTGTGAGTTTTGTAAAGGCAAGCCAACATTTATTACCGCCTGCGAGTTTTGTAAAGGCAAGCCATCATTTATTACCGCCCGCGAGTTTTGTAAAGGCAAACCATCGTTTATTACCGCCCGCGAGTTTTGTAAAGGAAAGCCATCGTTTATTATTGCCCGCAAGTTTTGTAAAGGCAAGCCATCGTTTATTACCGCCCGCGAGTTTTGTAAAGGCAAGCCATCGTTTATTACCGCCGTGAGTTTTGTAAAGGCAAGCCATCGTTTATTACCGCTCACAAGTTTTGTAAAGGTGAGCCATGGTTTATTACCGCCTGCAAGTTTAGTAAAGGCAAGCCATCGTTTATTACCGCCCGCGAGTTTTGTAAAGGTGAGCCATTGTATATCACTGATCGCAAGATTTGTAAAGGCGAGCCATCGTTATACTACTGCCCGTGAGTTTTGTAAGGGCGAGCCATCGTTTATTACTGCCTGCAATTTTTATAAAGGTGAGCCATCGTTTATTACCGCTTGCATGTTTTGTAAACGTGAGCCATTGTTATACTACTGCCTGCGAGATTTGTAAGAGCGAGTCATCGTTTATTACCGCTCGTATGTCATGTCAAGGCGAGCCATCGTTTACTACCGCCTGCGAGTTTTGTAAAGGGAAGCAATCGTTTATTACTGCCCGCGAGTTTTGTAAAGGCGAGCCATCGTTTATTACTGCTCGCAAGTTTTGTAAAGGCGAGCTATCATTTACTACTGCTCAAGTTTTCTAAAGGCAAGCCATCGTTTATTACCGCCTGCGAGTTTTGTAATGGCGAGCCATGGTTTATTACCGCCTGCGAGTTTTGTAAATGCGAGCTATCGTATATTACCGCTCGCAAGTTCTGCAAAGGCGAGCCACCGTTACATTACCGCCCGTCAGTTTTGTAAAAGCGAGCCATCGTTTACTACCTCTCGCAAGTTTTGTAAAGGCGAGCCACTGTTATACTACTGCCCGCAAGTTTTGTAAGAGCGAGCCATCGTTTACTACAGCTTGCAAGTTTTGTAAAGGCAAGCCATCATTTATTACCGCTCGCAAGTTCTGGAAAGGCGAGCCACCGTTATATTACTGCCCGCGAGTTTTGTAAAGGCGAGTCATCGTTTACTGCCGCTCGCAAGTTTTGTAAAGGCGAGCCATCGTTTATTACTGCTCGCAAGTTTTGTAAAGGTGAGCCATCGTTTACTACCGCCTGCGACTTTTGTAAAGGCAAGCCATCGTTTATTACCGTCCGTGAATTTTGTAAAGGCGAGCAATAGTTTATTACCACTCTCGAGTTTTGTAAAGGTGAGCCATCGTCTAATACCGCTCGCAAGTTTTGCAAATGTGAGCCGCCGTTATCCTAACGCCCGCGAGTTTTGGAAAGGCTAGCCATCGTTTACTACCGCTCGCAAGCTTTGTAAAGGCGAGCCACCGTTTATTACTGCTCGCATGTTTTGTAAAGGTGAGCCACCATTATACTACTGCCTATGAGTTTTGTAAGAGCGAGCCATCGTTTAATACGGCTCCCAAGTTTTGTAAAGGCGAGCCATCGTTTATTACCGCTTGCGAGTTTTGTAAAGGCAAGCCATCGTTTATTACCACCTGCGAGATTTGTAAAGGCGAGCCATCGTTTATTACCGCACGCAAGTTTTGTAAAGCCTTCGTTTATTACCGACTGCTAGTTTTGTAAAGACGAGCAATCGTTTATTACCGTCAGCGAGTTTTGTAGAGGCGAGCCACCGTTCTACTACCGCCTGCGAGTTTTGTAAGGGCGAGCTATCGTTTATTTCCGCTCGCAAGTTTTGTAAAGGCAAGCCATCGTTTATTACCGCCCACAAGTTTTGTAAAGGCGAGCCATCGTTTATTACCGCCCGTAAGTTTTGTAAAGGTGAGCCATCGTTTATTACCGCTTGCGAGTATTGTAAAGGTGAGCCATCGTTTATTACCACTCACAAGTTTTGTAAAGGTGAGCCATTGTTATACTATTGGCCGCGAGTTTTGTAAGGGTGAGCCATCGTTTACTACCGCCCACTAGTTTTGTAAAGGCGAGCCATTGTTTAATACCGCTCGCAAGTTTTGTAAAGGCAAGTTATTGTTTATTACTGCTCGCAAATTTTGTAAAGGCAAGCCATTGTTGATTACCGCCCACGAGTTTTGTAAAGGAAAGCCATTGTTTATTATCGCCCGCGAGTTTTGAAAAAGCAAGCTATCGTCTATTACCGCGCGCAAGTTCTGCAAATGCGACCCACCATTATATTACCGCCCGCGAGTTTTGAACAGGCGAGCCATCGTTTACAACCCCTTACAAGTTTTGTAAAGGCGAGCCATCGTTTATTACTGCTCGCAAGTTTTGTAAAAGCGAGCCACCGTTATACTACTGCCCGCGAGTTTTGTAAGAGCGAGCCATCGTTTAGTACCGCCTGCGAGTTTTGTAAAGGCAAGCCATCGTTTATTACCTCCTGCGATTTTATAAAGGCGAGCCATGGTTTATTACCGCTCGCAAGTTTTGTAAAGGCGAGCCATCGTTTACTACCGCTCACAAGTTTTGTACATGCGAGCCATCGTTTACTACCCCTCGCAAGTTTTGAAAAGGTAAGCCATCGTTTATTTATGCTCGCAAGTTTTGTAAAGGCGAACCATCGTATATTTATGCTCACAAGTTTTGTAAAGGCGAGGCACCGTTATACTATTGCCCGCAAATTTTGTAAGGGCAAGCCATCGTTTATTACCGCTTGCAAGTTTTGTATAGGCGAGCCATCGTTATTAGCGCCTGCGAGATTTGTCAAGGCAAACCATCGTTTATTACTGCTCGCAAGTTTTGTATAGGTGGGCCATCGTTTATTACCGCCCGTGAGTTTTGTAAAGGCAAGCCATCGTTTATTACCGCTCACAAGTTTTGTAAAGGTGAGCCATGGTTTATTACCGCCTGCAAGTTTAGTAAAGGCAAGCCATCGTTTATTACCGCCCGCGAGTTTTGTAAAGGTGAGCCATTGTATATCACTGATCGCAAGTTTTGTAAAGGCGAGCCATCGTTATACTACTGCCCGTGAGTTTTGTAAGGGCGAGCCATCGTTTATTACTGCCTGCAATTTTTATAAAGGTGAGCCATCGTTTATTACCGCTTGCATGTTTTGTAAACGTGAGCCATTGTTATACTACTGCCTGCGAGATTTGTAAGAGCGAGTCATCGTTTATTACCGCTCGTATGTCATGTCAAGGCGAGCCATCGTTTACTACCGCCTGCGAGTTTTGTAAAGGGAAGCAATTGTTTATTACTGCCCGCGAGTTTTGTAAAGGCGAGCCATCGTTTATTACTGCTCGCAAGTTTTGTAAAGGCGAGCTATCATTTACTACTGCTCAAGTTTTCTAAAGGCAAGCCATCGTTTATTACCGCCTGCGAGTTTTGTAATGGCGAGCCATGGTTTATTACCGCCTGCGAGTTTTGTAAATGCGAGCTATCGTATATTACCGCTCGCAAGTTCTGCAAAGGCGAGCCACCGTTACATTACCGCCCGTCAGTTTTGTAAAAGCGAGCCATCGTTTACTACCTCTCGCAAGTTTTGTAAAGGCGAGCCACTGTTATACTACTGCCCGCAAGTTTTGTAAGAGCGAGCCATCGTTTACTACAGCTTGCAAGTTTTGTAAAGGCAAGCCATCATTTATTACCGCTCGCAAGTTCTGGAAAGGCGAGCCACCGTTATATTACTGCCCGCGAGTTTTGTAAAGGCGAGTCATCGTTTACTGCCGCTCGCAAGTTTTGTAAAGGCGAGCCATCGTTTATTACTGCTCGCAAGTTTTGTAAAGGTGAGCCATCGTTTACTACCGCCTGCGACTTTTGTAAAGGCAAGCCATCGTTTATTACCGTCCGTGAATTTTGTAAAGGCGAGCAATAGTTTATTACCACTCTCGAGTTTTGTAAAGGTGAGCCATCGTCTAATACCGCTCGCAAGTTTTGCAAATGTGAGCCGCCGTTATCTTAACGCCCGCGAGTTTTGGAAAGGCTAGCCATCGTTTACTACCGCTCGCAAGCTTTGTAAAGGCGAGCCACCGTTTATTACTGCTCGCATGTTTTGTAAAGGTGAGCCACCATTATACTACTGCCTATGAGTTTTGTAAGAGCGAGCCATCGTTTAATACGGCTCCCAAGTTTTGTAAAGGCGAGCCATCGTTTATTACCGCTTGCGAGTTTTGTAAAGGCAAGCCATCGTTTATTACCACCTGCGAGATTTGTAAAGGCGAGCCATCGTTTATTACCGCACGCAAGTTTTGTAAAGCCTTCGTTTATTACCGACTGCGAGTTTTGTAAAGACGAGCAATCGTTTATTACCGTCAGCGAGTTTTGTAGAGGCGAGCCACCGTTCTACTACCGCCCGCGAGTTTTGTAAGGGCGAGCTATCGTTTATTTCCGCTCGCAAGTTTTGTAAAGGCAAGCCATCGTTTATTACCGCCCACAAGTTTTGTAAAGGCGAGCCATCGTTTATTACCGCCCGTAAGTTTTGTAAAGGTGAGCCATCGTTTATTACCGCTTGCGAGTATTGTAAAGGTGAGCCATCGTTTATTACCACTCACAAGTTTTGTAAAGGTGAGCCATTGTTATACTATTGGCCGCGAGTTTTGTAAGGGTGAGCCATCGTTTACTACCGCCCACTAGTTTTGTAAAGGCGAGCCATTGTTTAATACCGCTCGCAAGTTTTGTAAAGGCAAGTTATTGTTTATTACTGCTCGCAAATTTTGTAAAGGCAAGCCATTGTTGATTACCGCCCACGAGTTTTGTAAAGGAAAGCCATTGTTTATTATCGCCCGCGAGTTTTGAAAAAGCAAGCTATCGTCTATTACCGCGCGCAAGTTCTGCAAATGCGACCCACCATTATATTACCGCCCGCGAGTTTTGAACAGGCGAGCCATCGTTTACAACCCCTTACAAGTTTTGTAAAGGCGAGCCATCGTTTATTACTGCTCGCAAGTTTTGTAAAAGCGAGCCACCGTTATACTACTGCCCGCGAGTTTTGTAAGAGCGAGCCATCGTTTAGTACCGCCTGCGAGTTTTGTAAAGGCAAGCCATCGTTTATTACCTCCTGCGATTTTTATAAAGGCGAGCCATGGTTTATTACCGCTCGCAAGTTTTGTAAAGGCGAGCCATCGTTTACTACCGCTCACAAGTTTTGTACATGCGAGCCATCGTTTACTACCCCTCGCAAGTTTTGAAAAGGCGAGCCAACGTTTACTACCGCTCACAAGAGTTGTAAAGGCAAGCAATCGTTTATTACCGCCCGCGAGTTTTGTAAAGGCAATCCATCGTTTATTACCGCCCGCAAGTTTTGTAAAGGCAAGCTTTATTACCGCCCGCGACTTTTGTAAAAGCAAGCCATCGTTTATTACCGCTCACAAGTTTTGTAAAGGTGAGCCATTGTTTATTACCGCCTGCAAGTTTCGTAAAGGCAAGCCATCGTTTATTACCGCCCGCGAGTTTTGTAAAGGCGAGCCATTGTTTACTACCGCTCGCAAGTTTTGTAAAGGTGAGCCATCGTTTATTTATGCTCGCAACTTTTGTAAAGGCGAGGCACCGTTATACTACTGCCTGCAAATTTTGTAAGGGCGAACCTTCGTTTATTACTGCTTGCAAGTTTTGTAAATGCGAGCCATCGTTTATTACCACTCACAAGTTTTGTAAAGGCAATCCATCGTTTATTACCGCCCGCGAGTTTTATAAAGGCGAGCCATCGTCTATTACTGCTCGCAAGTTTTGTAAAGGCGATCCAACGTTATAATACCGCCCGCGAGTTTTGTAAGGGCAAGCCATCGTTTATTACCACTCGCATGTTTTGTAAAGGCGAGCAATTGTTTACTACCGCTCACAAGTTTTGTAAAGGGAAGCCATTGTTTATTACCACCTGCGAGTTTTGTAAAGGCAAGCCATCGTTTATTACCGCCCGCGAGTTTTGGAAAGGCGAGCCATCGTCTATTACCACTTGCAAGTTCTGCAAAGGCGAGCCACCGTTATATTACCGCCCGCCAGTTTTGTAAAAGCGAGCCAATGTTAATACCGCTTGCAAGTTTTGAAAATGCGAGCCATCGTTTATTACTGCTCACAAGTTTTGTAAAGGCGAGCCAACGTTATTCTACTGCCCGCGAGTTTTAAGAGCGAGCCATCGTTTATGACCACCTGCGAGTTTTGTAAAGGCGAGCCATGGTTTATTACCGCTCACAAGTTTTGTAAAAGTGAGCCATCATTTACGGTAATGGTAATAAACGGTAATAAACGATGGCTTGCTTTTACAAAAGTCGCGGGCGGTAATAAAGCTTGCCTTTACAAAACTTGCGGGCGGTAATAAACGATGGATTGCCTTTACAAAACTCGCGGGCGGTAATAAACGATTGCTTGCCTTTACAACTCTTGTGAGCGGTAGTAACGTTGGCTCGCCTTTACAAAACTTGCGGGCGGATATATATAATGGCTCTCCCTTACAAAACTCTCGGGCGGTAGTATAACGGTGGCCCACCTTCACAAAACTTGCAAACGGTAATAAACGATGGCTCGACTTTACAAAACTTGCGAGCGGTAATAAACGATGGTTTACCTTTACAAAACTCGCGGGCGCTAGTATAATGGTGGCTTGCCTTTGCAGAACTTGCGAGCGGTAATAGACGATAGCTCGCCTTCACAAATCTCGCGGGTGGTAATAAACCATGGCTCGCCTTTACAAAACTCGTGGGCGGTAATAAAGAATAGCTTGCCTTTACAAAACTCGCGGGCGGTAATAAACGATGGCTTGCATTTACAAAACTCGCGGGCAGTAATAAATGATGGCTTGCCTTTACAAAACTTGCGATCAGTAATATACGATGGCTCACCTTTACAAAACTCGCGGGCGGTAATAAACCATGGCTCACCTTTAGAAAACTTGTGAGCAGTAATAAACAATGGCTTGCCTTTACAAAACTAACGGGCGGAAATAAACGATGGCTCGCCTTTACAAAACTCGCGGGCGGTAATAAACAATGGCTTGCCTTTACAAAACTTGCGACCTGTAGTAAACGATGACTCGCCATTACAAAACTAGCGGGCGGTAATAAACGATGGCTTGCCTTTACAAAACTCGCAGGCAGTAATCAACAATGGCTTGCATTTACAAAACTTGTGAGCAGTAGTAAACGATGGCTCGCCTTTAGAAAACTTGCGAGCGGTAATAAACGATGGCTCGCCCTTACAAAACTCGCGAGCAGTAGTATAACGATGGCTCGCCTTTACAAAACTTGCGAGCGGTAATAAACGATGGTTTGCCTTTACAAAACTCGCTGGCGGTAATAAACGACTGCTCGCCTTTACAAAACTCGTGGGCAGTAGAAAACGATGGTTAACCTTTACAAAACTCGCAGGCGGTAATAAACGATGGCTTGCTTTTACAAAACTTGTGAGAGGTAATAAACCATGGCTCGCCTTTACAAAACTTGCAAGCGCTAATAAACGATGGCTCGCCTTTACAAAACTCGCAGGTGGTAATAAACGATGGCTTGTCTCTACATAACTCGCAGGCGGTAATAAACGATGGCTCGCTCTTATAAAACTTACGGGCAGTAGTATAACGGTGGCTCGCCTTTACAAAACTTGCGAGCGGTAGTAAACGACGGCTCGCCTTTACAAAACTCGTGGGTGGTAATATAACGGTGGCTCGGCTTTGCAGAACTTACGAGCAGTAATATACAATAGCTCGTCTTTACAAAACTCACAGGTGGTAATAAACCATGGCTCGCCGTTACAAAACTCGCGGGCGGTAATAAACGATGGCATGCCTTTGCAAAACTCGCAAGCGGTAGGAAACGATGGCTCACCTTTACAAAACTCGCGGGTGGTAGTATAATGGTGGCTTGCCTTTACAAAACTTGCGAGCAGTAATAAACGATGGCTCGCCTTTACAAAACTTGCGAGCAGTAGTAATCGATGGCTTGCCTTTACAAAACTCGCGGGCGGTAATAAACAGTGGCTTGCCTCTAGAAAACTCGTGGGCGGTAATAAACGATGGTTTGCCTTTACAAAAACTTGCGAGCGGTAATAAACGATGGCTCGCCCTTACAAAACTCGCAGGCAATAGTATAACGATGGCTCGCCTTTACAAAACTCGCGGACGGTAATAAACGATTGCTCGCCTTTTCAAAACTTGGGAGTGGTTATAAACGATGGCTCGCTCTTACAAAACTCTTGGGCAGTAGTATAACGGTGGCTCACTTTTACAAAACTTGCGAGCAGTAATAACCAGTGGCTAGCCTTTACAAAGCTTGCGAGCGGTAGTAAACGATGGCTTGCCTTTACAGAACTTGCGAGCGGTATTAGACGATGGCTCACCTTTACAAAACTCGAGGGAGGTAATAAACCATTGCTCGCCTTTACAAAATTCACGGGCGGTAATAAACGATGGCTTGCCTTTACAAAACTCGCAGGCGGTAGTAAACGATGGCTTACTTTTACAAAACTTGCGAGAGGTAATAAACGATGGCTTGCATTTACAAAACTCGCAGGCGGTAATAAACAATGGCTTCCCTTTACAAAACTTGTGAGCGGTAGTAAACAATTGCTCGCCTTTACAAAACTTGCGATTGGTAATAAACGATGGCTTGCCCTTACAAAACTCGCGGGCGGTAGTATAACGTTGGCTCGCCTTTACAAAACTTGCGAGCAGTAATAGACGATGGCTCGCTTTTATAAACTCGCGGGCGGTAATAAACGATGGATTGCCTTTACAAAACTCGAGGGCGGTAATAAACAATGGCTTGCCTTTACAAAACCCGCGGGCGGTAATAAACGATGGTTTGCCTTTACAAAACTTGTGAGTGGTAATAAACGATGGCTCACATTTACAAAACTCGCAAGCGGTAATAAACGATGGCTCACCTTTAGAAAACTTGTGAGCGAAAAAAAAGGATGGCTTGCCTTTATAAAACTCGCGGGCTGTAATAAACGATGGCTCACATTTACAAAACTCGCCAGCAGTACTATAACGGTGGCTCGCCTTTACAGAACTTGCGAGCAGTAATAAATGATGGCTCGCCTTTACAAAATTTGCGAGCCGTAGTAAACGATGAATCGCCTTTACAAAACTCGCAGGCAGTAATATAACGGTGGCTCGCCTTTGCAGAACTTGCGAGCGGTAATAGACGATGGCTTGCATTTACAAAACTCGCGGGCAGTAATAAACGATGGCTTGCCTTTACAAAACTTGTGATCAGTAATATACGATGGCTCACCTTTACAAAACTCGCGGGCGGTAATAAACCATGGCTCACCTTTAGAAAACTTGTGAGCAGTAATAAACAATGGCTTGCCGTTACAAACTAATGGGCGGAAATAAACGATGGCTCGCCTTTACAAAACTCGCGGGCGGTAATAAACGATGGCTTACCTTTACAAAACTAATGGGCGGTAATAAACGATGGCCCGCCTTTACAAAACTTGCGAGCGGTAATAAACGATGGTTTGCCTTCTTGAATCTCGCAGGCACTAATAACGATAGTTCGCCTTTAGAAAACTTGCGAGCAGTAGTATAACGATGGCTCGCCTTTACAAAACTTGTGAGCGGTAATAAACGATGGTTTGCCTTTATAAAACTCGCTGGCGGTAATAAACGACTGCTCGCCTTTACAAAACTCGTGGGCAGTAGAAAACGATGGTTAACCTTTACAAAACTCGCAGGCGGTAATAAACGATGGCTTGCCTTTACAAAACTTGCAAGCGCTAATAAACGATGGCTCGCCTTTACAAAATTCGCAGGCGGTAATAAACGATGGCTTGCCTCTACAAAACTCGCAGGCGGTAATAAACGATGGCTCGCTCTTATAAAACTTACGGGCAGTAGTATAACGGTGGCTCGCCTTTACAAAACTGCGAGCGGCAGTAAACGACGGCTCGCCTTTACAAAACTCGTGGGCGGTAATAAACGATGGTTTGCCTTTACAAAACTTGCGAGTGGTAATAAACGATGGCTCGCCCTTACAAACTCGCGGGCAATAGTATAACGATGGCTCGCGTGTACAAACTTGTGAGCAGTAATAAACGATGATTCGCCTTTATAAAAATCGGAGGTGGTAATAAACGATGACTTGCCTTTACAAAACTCGTGGGCGGTAATAAATGATGGTTTGCCTTTACAAAACTCGCAGGCGGTAGTAAACGATGGCTCGCCTTTACAAAACTCGCAGGTGGTAATAATTAAACGATGGCTTGCCTTTACAAAACTCGCAGGCGGTAGTAAACGATGGCTTGCTTACAAAACTTGTGAGAGGTAGTAAACGATGGCTCGCCTTTACAAAACTTCCAGTAATAAATGATGGCTCGCCCTTACAAAACTCGCGGGAAGTAGTATAACGATGGTTCGCCTTTACAAAACTTGTGAGTGGTAATAAACGATAGCTCACATTTGCAAAACTCGCCAGCGGTAATAAACGATGGCTCACCTTTACAAAACTCGCGGGGGTAATAACGATGGCTTGCCTTTACGAAACTTGCAGGCGGTAATAAACGATGGCTCGCCTTTACAAAACTTGCGAACAGTAATAACGATTTCTCGCCTTTACAAAACTCGCGGGCGGTAATAAACCATGGCTCGCCTTTACAAAACTCGCGGGCTGTAATAAACGATGGTTTGCCTTTACAAAACTCGCAGGCGGTAGTAAACGATGGCTCGCCTTTACAAAACTCGCAGGTGGTAATAATTAAACGATGGCTTGCCTTTACAAAACTCGCAGGCGGTAGTAAACGATGGCTTGCTTTACAAAACTTGTGAGAGGTAGTAAACGATGGCTCGCCTTTACAAAACTTCCAGTAATAAATGATGGATCGCCCTTACAAAACTCGCGGGCAGTAGTATAACAAAGGTTCACCTTTACAAAACTTGCGAGCAGTAATAAACGATGGCTCGCCTTTACAAAACTTGTGAGTGGTAATAAACGATGGCTTGCCTTTACAAAACTTGCGAGTGGAAATAAACGATAGCTTGCCCTTACAAATCTCGCGGGCGGTAGTATAACGGTGGCTCGCCTTTACAAAACTCACGGATGGTAATAAACGATTGCTCGCCTTTACAAAACTCGTGGGCGGTAATAAACGATGGCTTCACAAAACTTGTGAGTGGTAGTAAATGATAGCTTGCCTTTACAAAACTTGTGAGTGGTAGTAAACGATGGCTCGCCCTTACAAAACTCGTGGGCAGTAGTATAACGGTGGCTCGCCTTTACAAAACTCGCGGACGGTAATAAACGATTGCTCGCCTTTACAAAACTTGGGAGCGGTAATAAACGATGGCTCGCTCTTGCAAAACTCTTGGGCAGTAGTATAACGGTGGCTCACCTTTACAAAACTTGCGAGCAGTAATAAACAGTGGCTAGCCTTTACAAAGCTTGCGAGCGGTAGTAAACGATGGCTTGCCTTTACAAAGCTTGCGAGCGGTAGTAAACGGTGGCTCACCTTTGCAGAACTTGCGAGCAGTATTAGACGATGGCTCACCTTTACAAAACTCGAGGGAGGTAATATACCATTGCTCGCCTTTACAAAATTCACGGGCGGTAATAAACGATGGCTTGCCTTTACAAAACTCGCAGGCGGTAGTAAACGATGGCTTACTTTTACAAAACTTGCGAGAGGTAATAAACGATGGCTTGCATTTAAAAAACTCGCAGGCGGTAATAAACAATGGCTTCCCTTTACAAAACTTATGAGCGGTAGTAAACAATTGCTCGTCTTTACAAAACTTGCAAGTGGTAATAAACGATGGCTTGCCCTTACAAAACTCGCGGGCGGTAGTATAACGTTGGCTCGCCTTTACAAAACTTGCGAGCAGTAATAGACGATGGCTCGCCTTTATAAAACTCGCGGGCGGTAATAAACGATGGATTGCCTTTACAAAACTCGAGGGCGGTAATAAACAATGGCTTGCCTTTACAAAACCCGCGGGTGGTAATAAACGATGGTTTGCCTTTACAAAACTCGAGGGCGGTAATAAACAATGGCTTGCCTTTACAAAACCCGCGGGTGGTAATAGACGATGGCTCACATTTACAAAACTCGCAAGCGGCAATAAACGATGGCTCACCTTTAGAAAACTTGTGAGCGAAAAAAAAGGATGGCTTGCCTTTATAAAACTCGCAGGCTGTAATAAACGATGGCTCACATTTACAAAACTCGCGGGCAGTACTATAACGGTGGCTCGCCTTTACAAAATTTGCGAGCGGTAGTAAACGATGAATCGCCTTTACAAAACTCGCAGGCAGTAATATAATGGTGGCTTGCCTTTGCAGAACTTGCGAACGGTAATAGACGATGGCTTGCATTTACAAAACTCGCGTGCAGTAATAAACGATGGCTTGCCTTTACAAAACTTGCGATCAGTAATATACGATGGCTTGCCTTTACAAAACTAACGGGCGGAAATAAACGATGGCTCGCCTTTACAAAACTCGCGGGCGGTAATAAACGATGGCTTACCTTTAGAAAACTCGTGAGCAGTAATAAACAATGGCTTGCCTTTACAAAACTAACGGGCGGAAATAAACGATGGCTCGCCTTTACAAAACTCGCGGGCGGTAATAAACGATGGCTTACCTTTACAAAACTAATGGGCGGTAATAAACGATGGCCAACCTATACAAAACTTGCGAGCAGTAATAAACGATGGTTTGCCTTGACAAATCTCGCAGGCGCTAATAACGATAGCTCGCCTATACAAAACTTGCAAGCGGTAATAAAGATGGCTTGCCCTTACAAAATTTGCGGGCAGTAGTATAACGGTGCCTCGCCTTTATAAAACTTGTGAGCATAAATATACGATGGTTCGCCTTTACAAAACTTGCGAGCATAAATAAACGATGGCTTACCTTTTCAAAACTTGCGAGGGGTAGTAAACGATGGCTCGCATGTACAAAACTTGTGAGCGGTAGTAAACGATGGCTCGCCTTTACAAAACTTGCGAGCGGTAATAAACCATGGCTCGCCTTTATAAAAATCGCAGGAGGTAATAAACGATGGCTTGCCTTTACAAAACTCGCAGGCGGTACTAAACGATGGCTCGCTCTTACAAAACTCGCGGGCAGTAGTATAACGGTGGCTCGCTTTTACAAAACTTGCGAGCAGTAATAAACGATGGCTCGCCTTTACAAAACTTGTAAGGGGTAGTAAACGATGGCTCGCCTGTTCAAAACTCGCGGGCGGTAATATAATGGTGGGTCGCATTTGCAGAACTTGCGCGCGGTAATAGACGATAGCTTGCTTTTACAAAACTCGCGGGCGATAATAAACAATGGGTTTCCTTTACAAAACTCGTGGGCGGTAATCAACAATGGCTTGCCTTTACAAAATTTGCGAGCAGTAATAAACAATAACTTGCCTTTACAAAACTTGCGAGCGGTATTAAACAATGGCTCGCCTTTACAAAACTAGTGGGCGGTAGTAAACGATGGCTCACCCTTACAAAACTCGCGGCCAATAGTATAACGATGGCTCACCTTTACAAAACTTGTGAGTGGTAATAAACGATGGCTCACCTTTACAATACTCGCAAGCGGTAATAAACGATGGCTCACCTTTACAAAACTTACGGGCGGTAATAAACGATGGCTCGCCTTTACAAAACTTGTGGGCGGTAATAAACGATGGCTTGCCTTTACAAAACTTGCGAGCGGAAATAAACGATAGCTCGCCCTTACAAAACTCGCGGGCGGTAGTAGAACGGTGGCTCGCCTCTACAAAACTCGCGGACGGTAATAAATGATTGCTCGTCTTTACAAAACTCGCAGTCGGTAATAAACGAAGGCTTTACAAAACTTGCGTGCGGTAATAAACGATGGCTCGCCTTTACAAATCTCGCAGGTGGTAATAAACGATGGCTTGCCTTTACAAAACTCGCAAGCGGTAATAAACGATGGCTCGCCTTTACAAAACTTGGGAGCCGTAATAAACGATGGCTCGCTCTTACAAAACTCATGGGCAGTAGTATAATGGTGGCTCACCTTTACAAAACATGCGAGCAGTAATAAACGGTGGCTCGCCTTTACAAAGCTTGCGAGCGGTAGTAAACGATGGCTAGCCTTTCCAAAACTCGCGGGCGTTAAGATAACGGCGGCTCACCTTTGCAAAACTTGCGAGTGGTATTAGACGATGGCTCACCTTTACAAAACTCGAGAGAGGTAATAAACTATTGCTCGCCTTTACAAAATTCACGGGCGGTAATAAACGATGGCTTGCCTTTACAAAACTCGCAGGCGGTAGTAAACGATGGCTCACCTTTACAAAACTTGCGAGCAGTAATAAATGATGGCTCGCCTTTACAAAACTTGCGAGTGGTAGTAAACGATGGCTCGCCTTTACAAAACTTGCGAGCGGTAATAAACGATGGCTTCCCTTTACAAAACTTGCAAGCTGTAGTAAACGATGGCTCGCTCTTACAAAACTTGCGGGCAGTAGTATAACAGTGGCTCGCCTTTGCAAAACTTGCGAGAGGTAGTAAATGATGGCTCGCTTTTACAAAACTGACGGGCGGTAATGTAACGGTGGCTCGCCTTTGCAGAACTTGCGAGCGGTAATATACGATAGCTCGCATTTACAAAACTCGCAGGCGGTAATAAACCATGGCTCGCCATTACAAAACTCGCAGGCGGTAATAAACGATGGCTTGCCTTTAGAAAACTTGCGAGCAGTAATAAACGATGGCTCGCCTTTACAAAACTTGCGAGCAGTAATAAACGATGGCTCGCCTTTACAAAACTTGCGAGCGGTAATAAACGATGGCTCGCTTTTACAAAACTCGCGGGCAGTAATAAACGATTGCTTCCCTTTACAAAACTCGCAGGCGGTAGTAAACGATGGCTCGCCTTGACAAGACATACGAGCGGTAATAAACGATGACTCGCTCTTACAAATCTCGCAGGCAGTAGTATAACAATGGCTCACGTTTACAAAACATGCAAGCGGTAATAAACGATGGCTCACCTTTATAAAAATTGCAGGCAGTAATAAACGATGGCTCGCCCTTACAAAACTCACGGGCAGTAGTATAACGATGGCTCGCCTTTACAAAACTTGCGATCAGTGATATACAATGGCTCACCTTTACAAAACTCGCGGGCGGTAATAAACGATGGCTTGCCTTTACTAAACTTGCAGGCGGTAATAAACCATGGCTCACCTTTACAAAACTTGTGAGCGGTAATAAACGATGGCTTGCCTTTACAAAACTTGCGGGCAATAATAAACGATGGCTTTCCTTTACAAAACTCGCGGGCGGTAATAAACGATGGTTTGCCTTTACAAAACTCGCGGGCGGTAATAAATGATGGCTTGCCTTTACAAAACTCGCGGGCGGTAATAAATGTTGGCTTGCCTTTACAAAACTCACAGGCAGTAATAAACGATGGCTCGGATTTACAAAACTTGTGAGCAGTAGTAAACGATGGCTCACCTTTACAAAACTTGCGAGCAGTAATAAACGATGGCTTGCCTTTACAAAACTCACAGGCAGTAATAAACGATGGCTCGGATTTACAAAACTTGTGAACAGTAGTAAACGATGGCTCACCTTTACAAAACTTGCGGGCAGTAGTACAACGGTGGCTCGCCTTTACAAAACTTGCGAGCAGTAATAGACGATGGCTCGCCTTTACAAAACTCGCGGGCGGAAATAAACGATGGATTGCCTTTACAAAACTCGAGGGCGGTAATAAACGATGGCTTGCCTTTACAAAACACGCAGGCAGTAATAAACGATGCCTTGCCTTTACAAAACTCGTAGGCGGTAATAAACGGTGGCTCGCCTTTACAAAACTTGCGAGCAGTAATAAATGATGGCTCGCCTTTACAAAACTTGCGAGCGGCAGTAAACGATGACTCGCCTTTACAAAACTCGCGGGCAGTAATATAACGGTGGCTCGCCTTTGCAGAACTTGCGAGCGGTAATAAATGATGGCTTGCCTTTACAAAACTCGCGGGCAGTAATAAACGATGGCTTGCCTTTACAAAACTCGCAGGCGGTAATAATCGATGGCTTGCTGTTACAAAACTTGCAAGCGGTAATAAACGATGGCTCGCCCTTACAAAACTCACAGGCAGTAGTATAACGATGGCTCGCCTCTACAAAACTCGCGGGCAGAAATAAACGATGGCTTGCCTTTACTAAACTTGCAGGCGGTAATAAACCATGGCTCACCTTTACAAAACTTTTGAGCGGTGATAAACAATGGCTTGCCTTTACAAAACTCACGGGCGGTTATAAACGATGGCTTGCCTTTACAAAACTTGCGGGCAGTAATAAACGATGGCTTTCCTTTACAAAACTCGCAGGCGGTAATAAACGATGGCTTGCCTTTACAAAACTCGCAGGCGGTAATAAACGATGGCTCGCTTTTACAAAACTTGTGAGCAGTAGTAAACGATGGCTCACCTTTACAAAACTTGTCAGCGGTAATAAACGATGGCTCGCCGTTAGAAAACTCGCAGGCGGTAGTATAACAGTGGCTTGCCTTTACAAAACTTGTGAACGGTAATAAACGATGGTTCGACTTTACAAAACTCGTGGGCTGTAATAAACGATGGCTTGCCTTTACCAAACTCGCAGGCGGTAATAAATGATGGCTTGCCTTTACAAAACTTGGGAAAGGTAGTAAACGATGGCTCGCCTTTACAAAATTGCGAGCAGTAAAAACGATGGCTCGCCCTTTCAAAACTCGTAGGCAGTAGTATAACTATGGCTCGCTTTACAAATCTTGCGAGCAGTAATAAACGATGGCTCACCTTTACAAAGCTCGCAAGTGGTAATAAACGATGGCTCACTTTACAAAACTCGAGGGCGGTAATATACGATTGCTTGCCTTTACAAAACTTGTGAGCGGTAATAAACAATGGCTTGCCTTGCAAAACTCGTGGGCGGTAATAAACGATGGCTCGCCTTTAAAAAAACACGCGGGCGTAATAAACGATGGTTTGCCTTCACAAATCTTGCAGGACGCTAATAAACGATGGCTCGCCTTTACAAAACTTGTGAGTGGTGTAAACGATGGCTCGCCTTACACAATTCGCGGGCAGTTGTATAACGGTGGCTCGCCTTTACAAAACTTGCGAGCATAAATAAACGATGGCTCGCCTTTANTACAAAAACTTCGGAGCAGTAATAAACGATGGCTCACCTTTACAAAACTTGCGAGAGGAAATAAACAATGGCTTCCTTTACAAAATTCGCAGGTGGTAATAAACGACGGCTCGCCTTTACAAAACTCGCGGGCAGTAATAAACGATGGCTTGCTTTACAAACTTGTGAGCGGTATAAACAATGGCTCGCCTTTACAAAACTTGTGAGCGGAAATAAACGATGACTTGCCCTTACAAAACTCGCGGGCGGTAGTATAACGGTGGCTCACCTTTACAAAACTCGCAGGCGGTAATAAACGATTCCTCGCCTTTACAAAACTCGCGGGCGGTAATAAAAGATGGCTTACCTTACAAAACTCGCAGGCGGTAATAAACGATGGCTTGCTTTACAAAACTTGTGAGTGGTAGTAAACGATAGCTCGACTTTACAAAACTCGTGGGCAGTAGTATAACGATAGCTCGCCTTTTACAAAAACATGCGAGCAGTAATAAACGATGGCTTACCTTTACAAAACATGCAGGCGGTAATAAACCATGGCTCGCCTTTACAAAACTTGCGAGAGGTACTAAAGGATGGCTCGCCTTTACAAAAAACTTGCGGGCGGTAATAACAATGGCTTGCCTTTACAAAACACACAGGCGGTAATAAACGACGGCTCGCCTTTACAAAACTCGCGGGCGGTAATAAATGATGGCTCGCCTTTACAAAACTTGCGGGTGGTAATAAACAATGGCTTGCCTTTACAAAACTTGTGAGCGGGTAGTAACAATGGCTCGCCTTTACAAAACTCGTGGGCGGTAGTATAATGGATGCTCGCCTTTACAAAACTTGCAGGCAGTAGTATAATGGTAGCTCGCCTTTACAAAACTTGCGAGCGGTAGTAGACGATGGCTCGCCTTTACAAAACTCGTGGGCGGTAATATAAACGGTGCTCACCTTTGCAGAACTTGCGAGCAGTAATATACGATCGCTCGCCTTTACAAAACTCGCGGGCGGTAATAAACCATGGCTCGCCATTACAAAACTCGCGGGCGGTAATAAAATGGCTTGCCTTTACAATTGTGAGCAGTAATAAACGATAGCTTGCCATTACAAAACTCGCCGGCGGTAGTATAACGGTGGCCGCCTTTAACAAAACTCGCGGGAGGTAATAAACAATTGCTTGCTCGCCTTTACAAAACTCGCGGCCGGTATAAACGATACCTTACCTTTACAAACTCGTGGGCGGTAATAAACGATGGCTTGCCTTTACAAAATTCGCTGGCTATAATAAACGATGGCTTGCCTTTACAAAACTCGCAGGCGGTAATAAACGATGGCTTGCTTTACAAAACTTGTGAGTTGGTAGTATACGATGGCGTTGACTTTACAAAACTCGGGGCAGTAATAAACGATGGCTTGCCTTTACAAATTGCGAGCAGTAATAAACGATGGCTTGCCTTTACAAAACTTGCAGGCCGTAATAAACCATGGCTCGCTTTTACAAAACTTGCGAGAGGTACTAAAGGATGGCTCGCCTTTACAAAACTTGCGGGTGGTAATAAACAATGGCTTGCCTTTACAAAGCACGCAGGCAGTAATAACCGACAGCTCGCCTTTACAAAACTCGCGGGCGGTAATAAACGATGGCTTGCCTTTACAAAACTTGCAGGCGGTAATAAACCATGGCTCGCCTTTACAAAACGTGCAAGAGGTACTAAACGATGGCTTGCCTTTACAAAACTGGCAGGCGGTAAGAACGACGGCTCGCCTTTACAAAACTTGCGAGCGGTAATAAACGATGGCTCGCCCTTACAAAACTCACGGGCAGTAGTATAACGATGGCTCGCCTTTACAAACTTTGCGAGCAGTAATAAACGATGGCTCACCTTTACAAAACTAGCAAGCGGTAATCAACGATGGCTCACCTTTACAAACTCGCGGGCGGTAATAAACGACGGCTCGCTTTTACAAAACTCGCAGGGCGGTAATAAACGTTGGCTTGCCTTTACAAAACTCACAGGCGGTAATAAACGTTGGCTTGCCTTTACAAAACTTGTGAGCGGTAGTAAACGATGGCTCACGTTTACAAAACTCGCAGGCGGTAGTATAACGTGGCTTGCCTTCAGAAGCTCACGGGCGGTAATAAACGATGGCTCGCCTTTACAAAACTCGTGGGCGGTAATAAACGATGGCTCGCCTTTACAAAACTTGCTGGCAGTAATAAACGATGGTTTGCCTTTACAAAACTCGCAGGCGGTAGTAAACGATGGCTCGCCTTTACAAAACTTGTGAGCGGAAATAAACGATGGCTCGCCCTTACAAAACTTGCGAGCAGTAATAAACGATGGCTCGCCCTTACAAAACTTGCGAGCGGTAGTAAACGATGGCTCGCGTTTACAAAACTCGCAGCGGTAGTATAACGGTGGCTCGCCTTTAGAAAACTCACGGGCGGTATAAAACCATGGCTCACCTTATAAAACTCGCGGGCGGTAATAAACGATGGCTTTCCTTTAAACAACTCGCAGGCGGTAATAAACGATGGCTTGCCTCTACAAAACTTGTGAGCGGTAGTAAATAATTACTCGCCTTTACAAAACGCGTGAGCGGTAATAAACGATGGTTCGCCTTTACAAAATTCGCGGGCGGTAATGAACGATGGCTCGACTTTACAAAACTCGCAGGAGGTAATAAACGATGGCTCGCCTTTACAAATCTTGTGAGTGGTAGTAAAATTGGCTCGCCTTTACAAAACTTGCGAGCGGATATATATAATGGCTCTCCCTTACAAAACTCGCGGGCGGTAGTATAACGGTGGCTCACTTTCACAAAACTTGCAAACGGTAATAAACGATGGCTCGCCTTTACAAAACTTGCGAGCGGTAATAAACGATGGTTTACCTTTACAAAACTCGCGGGCGGTAGTATAATGGTGGCTTGCCTTTGCAGAACTTGCGAGCGGTAATAGACGATAGCTCGCCTTTACAAAACTCGCGGGCGGTAATAAACCATGGCTCGCCTTTACAAAACTCGCGGGCGGTAATAAACAATGGCTCGCCTTTACAAAACTTGCGACCTGTAGTAAACGATGACTCGCCTTTACAAAACTAGCGGGCGGTAATAAACGATGGCATCCCTTTACAAAACTCGCAAGCGGTAATAAACAATGGCTTGCATTTACAAAACTTGTGAGCTGTAGTAAACGATGGCTCGCCTTTAGAAAACTTGCGAGCGGTATAACGATGGCTTGCCCTTACAAAACTCGCGAGCAGTAGTATAACAATGGCTCGCCTTTACAAAACTTGTGAGCGGTAATAAACGATGGTTTGCCTTTACAAAACTCGCAGGCGGTAATAAACGATGGCTTGCCTTTACAAAACTCGCAGGCGGAAATAAACGATGGCTCGCTCTTATAAAACTTACGGGCAGTAGTATAACGGTGGCTCGCCTTTAAAAAAACTTGCGAGCGGTAGTAAACGACGGCTCGCCTTTACAAAACTCGTGGGTGGTAATATAACGGTGGCTCGCTTTTGCAGAACTTACGAGCGGTAATATACGATAGCTCGTCTTTACAAACTCGCAGGTGGTAATAAACCATGGCTCGCCATTACAAAACTCGCGGCCGGTAATAAACGATGGCATGCCTTTACAAAACTCGCAGGCGGTAATAAACGATGGCTTGCCTTTACAAAACTCGCGGGTGGTAGTATGCAACCCGTCCTCGCAAATTCGTATAGTCAATATTGACTTATTAAATACGTGCATAGGTGACATACTAAACATAATAGTTTACCTTGAAAAGCTTCATAGAAAACACCGACCTTACCTAACCTTGTTAGTATGTTAAGATAAGCTTCTTATAGCTTCGTAATTACAATTGTTACTTAACCTATTATAGGTATAGGTTAAGTTATAATTGTAATTACGAAGCAATAAGATGCTTATCTTAACATACTAACAAGGTTAGGTAAGGTCGGTGTTTTCTATGGAGTTTTCAAGGTAAACTATTATGTTAGTATATCACCTATGCACGTATTTAATAAGTCAATATTGACTATACGAATTTGCGAGGACGGGTTGTAGTATAACGGTGGCTTGCCTTTACAAAACTTGCGAGCAGTAATAAACAATGGCTCGCCTTTACAAAACTTGCGAGCGGTAGTAATCGATGGCTTGCCATTACAAAACTCGGGCGGTAATAAACAATAGCTTGCCTCTAGAAAACTCGTGGGCGGTAATAAACGATGGTTTGCCTTTACAAAACTCGCGGGCAGTAGTATAACGATGGCTCGCCTTTACAAACCTTGTGAGCAGTAATAAACGATGATTCACCTTTATAAAAATCGCAGGTGGTAATAAACGATGGCTTGCCTTTACAAAACTCGTGGGCGGTAATAAACGATGGTTTGCCTTTACAAAACTCGCAGGCGGTAGTAAACGATGGCTCGCCTTTACAAAACTCGCAGGTGGTAATAAACGATGGCTTGCCTTTACAAAACTTGTGAGTGGTAGTAAACGATGGCTCGACTTTACAAAACTTGCAGTAATAAACGATGGCTCACCCTTACAAAACTCGCGGGAAGTAGAATAACGATGGTTCGCCTTTACAAAACTTGCGAGCAGTAATAAACGATGGCTCGCCTTTACAAAACTCGCGGGCGGTAATAAACGATGGCTTGCCTTTACGAAACTTGCAGGCGGTAATAAACGATGGCTCGCCTTTACAAAACGTGCGAACAGTAATAAACGATTTCTCGCCTTTAGAAAACTCGCGGGCGGTAATAAACCATGGCTCGCCTTTACAAAACTCGCGGGCTGTAATAAACGTTGGCTTGCCTTTAGAAAACTCGCAGGCGGTAATAAACGATGGCTCGCCTTTACAAAACTTGCGGTAATAAACGATGGATCGCCCTTACAAAACTCGCGGGCAGTAGTATAACGAAGGTTCACCTTTACAAAACTTGCGAGCAGTAATAAACGATGGCTCGCCTTTACAAAACTTGTGAGTGGTAATAAACGATGGCTCACCTTTACAATACTCGCAAGCGGTAGTAAACGATGGCTCACCTTTACAAAACTCACGGGCGGTAATAAACGAAGGCTCGCCTTTACAAAACTTGCAGGTAATAAACGATGGCTTGCCTTTACAAAACTTGCGAGCGGAAATAAACGATAGCTCGCCCTTACAAATCTCGCGGACGGTAGTATAACGGTGGCTCGCCTTTACAAAACTCGCGGACGGTAATAAACGATTGCTCGCCTTTACAAAACTCGTGGGCGGTAATAAACGATGGCTTCACAAAACTTGTGAGTGGTAGTAAATGATAGCTTGCCTTTGCAAAACTTGCGAGCGGTAATAAACGATGTCTCGCCCTTACAAAACTCGTGGGCAGTAGTATAACGATTGCTCGCCATTACAAAACTTGCGAGCAGTAATAAACGATGGCTCACCTTTACAATACTCGCAAGCGGTAATAAACGATGGCTCACCTTTACAAAACTCACGGGCGGTAATAAACGATGGCTTGCCTTTACAAAACTTGCGAGCGGAAATAAACGATAGCTCGCCCTTTCAAAACTCGCGGGCAGTAGTATAACGGTGGCTCGCCTTTATAAAACTCACGGACGGTAATAAACGATTGCTCGCCTTTACAAAACTTGGGAGCGGTAATAAACGATGACTCGCTCTTACAAAACTCTTGTGCAGTAGTATAACAGTGGCTCACCTTTACAAAACTTGCGAGCAGTAATAAACGGTGGCTCGCCTTTACAAAGCTTGCGAGCGGTAGTAAACGATGGCTTGCCTTTACAAAACTTGCGGGCAGTAAGATAACGGTGGCTCACCTTTGCAGAACTTGCGAGCGGTATTAGACAATGTCACACCTTTACAAAACTCGCGGGAGGTAATAAACTATTGCTCGCCTTTACAAAATTCACGGGCGGTAATAAACGATTGCTTGCCTTTACAAAACTCACAGGCGGTAATAAACAATGGCTTCCCTTTACAAAACTCGCGGGCGGTAATAAACGATGGCTCGACCTTACAAAACTCGCGAGCGGTAGTACAACGGTGGCTTACCTTTACAAAATTCGCAGGCAGTAATAAACGATGGCTAGCCTTTACAAAACTCACGGGTGGTAATAAAAGATGGCTCGCCTTTACAAAACTGGCGGGGCGGTAATAAACGATGGCTTGCCTTTACAAAACCCACAGGCGGTAGTAAACGATGGCTCGCCTTTACAAAACTTGCGAGTTGTAATAAACGATGGCTCGCCCTTACAAATCTCGTGGGCAGTAGTATAACGATGGCTCGCCTTTACAAACTTGCGAGCAGTAATAAACGATGGCTCACCTTTACAATATTCGCAAGCGGTAATAAACGATGGCTCACCTTTACAAAACTCACGGGCGGTAATAAACGATGGCTTGCCTTTACAAAACTTGCGAGCGGAAATAAACGATAGCTCGCCCTTACAAAACTCGCGGTCAGTAGTATAATGGTGGCTCGCCTTTACAAAACTCGCGGACGGTAATAAACGATTGCTCGCCTTTACAAAACTTGGGAGCGGTAATAAACGATGGCTCGCTCTTACAAAATTCTTGGGCAGTACTATAATGGTGGCTCACCTTTACAAAACTTGCGAGCAGTAATAAACGGTGGCTCGCCTTTACAAAGCTTGCGAGCGGTAGTAAACAATGGCTTGCCTTTACAAAACTTGCCCGCGGTAAGATAACGGTGATTCACCTTTGCAGAACTCGAGGGAGGTAATAAACCATTGCTCGCCTTTACAAAATTCACGGGCGGTAATAAACGATGGCTTACCTTTACAAAACTCGCAGGCGGTAGTAAACGATGGCTTGCCTTTACAAAACTTGTGAGCGGTAGTAAATGATGGCTCACTTTTACAAAACTTGCGAGCGGTAATAAACCATGGCTCGCCTTTACAAAACTCGCAGGTGGTCATAAACGAGGCTCGCTCTTACAAAACTCGCGGGCAGTAGAATAACGTTGGCTCGCCTTTACAAAACTTGTGAGCAGTAATAAACGATGGCTCGCATTTTCAAAACTTGCAAGCGGTATTAACATTGGCTCGCTTTTACAAAACTGGCGGGCGGTAATATAACGGTGGCTCGCCTTTGCAGAACTTGCAAGCGGTAATAGACGATGGCTCGCCTTTCCAAAACTCGCGGGCGGTAATAAACGATGGCTAGCCTTTACAAAACTTGCGGGCAGTAATAAACGATGGCTTGCCTTTACAAAACTCGCAGGCGGTAATAAACAATGGCTTCCCTTTACAAAACTTGTGAGCGGTAGTAAACAATTGCTCGCCTTTACAAAACTTGCGAGTGGTAATAAACGATGGCTTGCCCTTACAAAACTCGCGGGCGGTAGTATAACGTTGGATCGCCTTTACAAATCTTGCGAGCAGTAATAGACGATGGCTCGCCTTTATAAAACTCGCGGGCGGTAATAAACGATGGATTGCCTTTACAAAACTTGTGAGTGGTAATAAACGATGGCTCACATTTACAAAACTCGCAAGCAGTAATAAACGATGGCTCACCTTTAGAAAACTTGTGAGCGGAAAAAAAGGATGGCTTGCCTTTATAAAACTCCCGGGCTGTAATAAACGATGGCTCACATTTACAAAACTCGCAGGCAGTACTATAACGGTGGCACGCCTTTACAAAACTTGCGAGCAGTAGTAAACGATGAATCGCCTTTACAAAACTCGCGGGCAGTACTATAACGGTCGCTCGCTTTTGCAGAACTTGCGAGCGGTAATAGACGATGGCTTGCATTTACAAAACTCGCGGGCAGTAATAAACGATGGCTTGCCTTTACAAAACTTGCGATCAGTAATATACGATGGCTCACCTTTACAAAACTCGCGGGCGGTAATAAACGATGGCTTGCCTTTACTAAACTTGCAGGCGGTAATAAACCACGGCTCACCTTTAGAAAACTTGTGAGCAGTAATAAACAATGGCTTGCCTTTACAAAACTAACGGGCGGTAATAAACGATGGCTCGTCTTTACAAAACTCGCGGGCGGTAATAAACGATGGTTTGCTTCACAAATCTCGCAGGCGCGAATAACGATGGCTCGCCTTTACAAAACTTGCAAGCAGGAATAAACGATGGCTCGCCCTTACAAAGTTGCGGGCAGTAGTATAACGGTGCCTCGCCTTTACAAAACTTGCGAGCATAAATAAACGATGGTTCGCCTTTACAAAACTTGCGAGCTGTAGTAAACAATGGCTCGCCTTTACAAAACTCGCAGGCGGTAGTAAACGATGGCTTGCCTTTACAAAACTTGTGAGCGGCAAGCCATCGTTTATTACCGCCCGCGAGTTTTGTAAAGGTGAGCCATCGTTTATTACCGCTGGCGAGTTTTGCAAATGTGAGCTATCGTTTATTACCACTCACAAGTTTTGCAAAGGCGAGCCATCGTTTATTACTGCTCGCAAGTTTTGTAAAGGCGAACCATCGTTATACTACTTCCGGGAGTTTTGTAAGAGCGAGCCATCGTTTATTACTGGAAGTTTTGTAAAGGCGAGCCATCGTTTACTACCTCTCACAAGTTTTGTAAAGGCAAGCCATCGTTTACTACCGCCTGCGAGTTTTGTAAAGGCAAGCCATCGTTTATTACCACCTGCGAGTTTTGTAAAGGCGAGCCATTGTTTACTACCGCCTGCGAGTTTTGTAAAGGCAAACCATCGTTTATTACCGCCACGAGTTTTGTAAAGGCAAGTCATCGTTTATTACCACCTCCGATTTTTATAAAGGCGAATCATCGTTTATTACTGCTCACAAGTTTTGTACACGCGAGCCATCGTTATACTATTGCCCGCGAGTTTTGTAAGGGCGAGCCATCGTTTATTACCGCTCGCAAGTTTTGTAAAGGCAAACCATCGTTTATTACCGCCCACGAGTTTTGTAAAGGCGAGCCGTCGTTTACTGCCTCTCGCAAGTTTTGTAAAGGCGAGCCACCGTTATACTACTGCCGTAAGTTTTATAAGAGCGAGCCATCGTTTATTACCGCCTGCGAGTTTTGCAGAGGCAAGCCATCGTTTATTACCGCCTGCGAATTTTGTAAATGCGAGCCATCGTTTATTAGCGCTTGCAAGTTTTGTAAAGGCAAGCCATCGTTTATTACCGCCTGCGAGTTTTGTAAAGGTTAACCATCGTTTTCTACTGCCCACGAGTTTTGTAAAGGCGAGCAGTCGTTTATTACCGCCAGCGAGTTTTATAAGGGCAAACCATCGTTTATTACCGCTCACAAGTTTTGTAAAGGCGAGCCATCGTTATACTACTGCTCGCAAGTTTTCTAAAGGCGAGCTATCGTTATTAGTGCCTGCGAGATTTGTAAAGGCGGGCCATCGTTTATTACCGCCCATTAGTTTTGTAAAGGTAAGCAATCGTTTATTACCGCCCGCGAGTTTTGTAAAGGCGAGCCTTCGTTTATTTCCGCCCGTTAGTTTTGTAAAGGCAAGCCATTGTTTATTACTGCTCACAAGTTTTCTAAAGGTGAGCCATGGTTTATTACCGCCTGCAAGTTTAGTAAATGAAAGCCATCGTTTATTACCGCCCGCGAGTTTTGTAAAGGTGAGCCATCGTATATTACTGATCGCAAGTTTTGTAAAGGCAAGATATCGTTTATTACTGCCCGCGAGTTTTGTAAATGCAAGCCATCGTCTATTACCGCTCGCAACTTCTGCAAAGGCGAGCCACCGTTATATTACTGCCTGCGAGTTTTGTAAAGGCGATTCATCGTTACTACGGCTCGCAAATTTTGTAAAGGCAAGCCATCATTTATTACTGCTCGCAAGTTTTGTAAAGGCGAGCCACCGTTATAGTACTGCCCGCGGGTTTTGAGCCATCGTTTATTACCGCTTGCGAGTTTTGTAAATGTGAGCCATCGTTTATTACCACTCACAAGTTTTGTAAAGGCAAACCATCGTTTATTACCGCCCGCGGGTTTTGTAAAGGCAAGCCATTGTTTATTACCGCCTCGAGTTTTGTAAAGGCAATCCATCGTTTATTACCGCCCGCGAGTTTTATAAAAGCGAGCCATCGTCTATTACTGCTCGCAAGTTTTGTAAAGGCGAGCCAACGTTATATACCGCCCGCGAGTTTTATAAGGGCAAGCCATCGTTTATTACCAATCGCAAGTTTTGTAAAGGCGAGCAATTGTTTACTACCGCTCACAAGTTTTGTAAAGGGAAGCCAATGTTTATTACCGCCTGCGATTTTTGTAAATGCAAGCCATCGTTTATTACCTCTCGCAAGTTTTGTAAAAGTAAGCCATCGTTTACTACCGCCTGCGAGTTTTGTAAAGGCAAGCCATCGTTATTACCGCCCGTGAATTTTGGAAAGGCGAGCAATGGTTTATTACCTCCCTCGAGTTTGTAAAGGTGAGCCATCGTCTAATACCGCTCGCAAGTTCTGCAAAGGCAAGCCATCGTTTACTACCGCTCGCAAGCTTTGTAAAGGCTAGCCACTGGGTTATACTGCTCGCAAGTTTTGTAAAAGTGAGATACCTTATACTACTGCCCAAGAGTTTTGTAAGAGCGAGCCATCGTTTATAACCACTCCCAAGTTTTGTAAAGGCGAGCAATCGTTTATTACCGTCCGCGAGTTTTGTAAAGGCGAGCCATCGTTATACTATTGCCTGCGAGTTTTGTAAGGGCGAGCCATCGTTTATTACCGCTCGCAAGTTTGTAAAGGCAAACCATCGTTATTACCCCGCCCACGAGTTTTCTAGAGGCAAGCCATTGTTATTACCGCCCGCGAGTTTTGTAAAGGCAAGCCATCGATTACTACTGCTCGCAAAGTTTTGTAAAGGCGAGCCATCGTTTATTACTGTCGCAAGTTTTGTAAAGGCAAGCCACCATTATAATACCACCCGCGAGTTTTGTAAAGGGAGCCATGTTTCCTACCGCTTGCGAGTTTTGCAAAGGATGCCATCGTTTATTACCGCCCGCGAGTTTTGTAACGGCGAGCCATGGTTTATTACCACCTGTGAGTTTGTAAAGACGAGCTATTGTATATTACTGCTCGTAAGTTCTGCAAAGCCGAGCCACCGTTATATTACCACCCACGAGTTTTGTAAAGGCGAGCCGTTCGTTTACTACCGCTCGCAAGTTTTGTAAAGGCGAGCCACCGTTATAATACTGCCCGTAAGTTTTATAAGAGCGAGCCATCGTTTATACGCCTGCGAGTTTTGTAGAGACAAGCCATCGTTTATTACCGCNGGCCAAATTTCGACGTAATTTGAATGAAATCGACTCGCAAAAGTGACGTTCTGTTCCGTTTCTATTTGAGTCGTCCGGCGTACGCGCAGAGGTTATGAGAGGACACTTTAAATTAACGTTTTCATAACGTTTTGAAACTTTAAGAGAATTTCCTGCCCACCTAACCTATCAGAGGACCCTTAACTTACTGTTGTTGAAAAAAAAAATCCCAAATTATTTTCATATTTTTTTCATTTTCAAATTACGTCCAAATTCGGCCATACGAGTAAAGGCCAAATGCGACGTTCTTTTAAGAGGACAGGTTGATTGCTTCAATCACCCCGGGAGAAGACTTCAGGCTAAGGTGAGCCGCTGTTTCCCCCGTTTTCTCCACATTCTATTGTATGTCGATTACCACGTGGTTGGTCAGCCATAGCCCGTAGGCGACCGCCTCCACACTGGCGCAGTGAGAAATCGGCCTACACGGTGATCAAGAGGACCTCGCTACGCTGTACACATCATTATCCTGCTGCAAAGTGATTGAGACCGTGTTCAATATTACAGTGAAATTGCTGTCGTCGGTTGCACCATAGATGTTCTCCAGTTTGCTAGGACTTGATTTGTGATTTTCAGCTGCGTTGTCTCTGATTTTGTGGTTCCTGATTCTAATATTTGTGCTTTATTCCCCTATTTTTGCATTTCCCTGTGATTTTCTATACTTCGTCGTGCCTCTGTTCCTGCTTCAAGAGTGTTCTCCTACCCCTGTACATCCAGCACGATTCTCGACGTTAAATTCATTCCCTGATTTTTTGCCCTCTTTGCTGCATCAATTTTCCCATTTTGGCAATTTTCTGTATTTTGTGTTTTCGTAATATTCATTGTTCTCAAGACGACGCCTCACCACGCCGCCGCCGCCATACTTGTTCCTACATGCTGCCTGCCCGCCCACCTGTTGGCGTCTACTCTACCAGTTGGCGTCCGCTTTCCAAGTTGGCGTTTCCACTTCCCATTAAGGTTGCATCATCAATTTTCTTTGCATTTACTATTTTTCTAGATATTCTACATTAGAATTCAAGGGTTCAGTATTTTGTGCTTATAATAGGAGTGAGAAGGAAGTTGCTACCTCACGGATTCAGCCCTCGTTCACGAGCGTATCCGGGCTCAGTGTTATTGTTTACTCACGGTCGTGGAGGACTCAGAGGCGTCAGCTATACGTAGGTGTTTGTGGCAACCTACTGGACGTCTCCTACTTTGCATTCACGAATTTTCCTTATATGTATGACTCCACAGAGACATATGTGTCAAGAAAATTTTTGCTGGTGTATTGAAAAACCTGAGAAAAGAAAGCCATACATCTTCCCTGAACTTATCCATTTCTCTGAATGAATGTGTTGTTCCTTAACAGGTGCATGAACTTTGAACTGTATACTCATTGCTGAATATAGATATTAGTGACTGAACTTACTTCTCAGTAACATTAGATAAATTTACTTGAGACATTAATGTGAAAAATACTGATATACATTGAGTGAGTGATACTGATTACATATGTGACATTGAAATTTGGAAAATTATCTTTACAAATGTCCACTTTGTAGGTGAACATTACTACATATAATAATCTTACGTGTGACCAGTGAAAATACCTAGAAATAAATGGGAATGTTCTTACCAACATGTACTTGTAAGACTGCAATGTATGTTTACGTTCTAGATTTAAGTGCATGATTCTAGTCTTAAGTGCTTCTAGATTTAAGTGCATGATTCTAGACCTAAGATATTTCTAGGTTTCATACATGATCAAGTTCAGTGTAAGCGCTTATAATTATCCAGTTCTAGCGAGTGTTCAAGACCATACCAAGTGCATTCCATCTTCGAAAATTTTGGGGAGGGAGTAACATTGGGGTCAGGTCATCCTAATTATTGGGGCCACCCTATTTTTCTCCAATTTTTGGACAATCGTACAGTGGATAGTTACTTCAAACATACTGGATAATTCCTAAGCGGCAACTGCTTCCATTGGTTCAGGCTTGGAAACAGGATACTATTCTTGACCATTCCTAGATTTAAGGCCTATTCCCTGACGTGTCTTATTCTTATTCATTGCCGGTTTACTTTGGCTGTGAACGTACATTTTGCAAAAAGATTAGTTCTGAGCTGTGGCTTTTCATTACCGCAAGATGCCCCGCATACGCACTAATTTGGCGTCTGTAACTGATCTAATAACATTATCTGGAGTGTCGTACACACTGGCCAACACAATTATATAATTCAGACACACACGCACTATCACGGCAGACAACATTCATCATATATCTCATCTCAAGATTACAACTCCTTTGTTGAATGCCATATCTTTTGACACGGAACCACCACCTCATGGCTCCGGTTCCATCTCATTGGCAGAACCAAACACTAGAAGACGTTCAGGCTCGCCATCATCTGATGGAAATGCCTCCGCTGTCTCGGGAGGTGCAGCTACACGCAGTCGCACCAGACGTAGGTCTCCCCGTAATATTCATGGTTTGCATAGTTCTGGTTTTCAGAGCCAGGGGCATATTCCTACTAGGGGTTCGTCTCATTCCACTCGTCATCCAGTTCGAAGGGTGTCAGCTAGCTCTCAGAATTCTGATTCGGATGACTCCACGTATTCTCGACAGTGGAACCGTCATGGTCGGAGGAATACTTCATTCCGTCCACCACCTCGAGAACTTGATTATGATGGTAAATCTGATTGGACTCCATTCTATCGCCGTTTCACATCATATGCAGCGGAAAAAAATTGGAGTGGTACGACTTCTCTAACTAACTTGGGTTGGTGTCTTAAGGGAAAAGCTAGTGATTTTACAACCGAATACTAGACCGTGAACCATCCATTGATTATACTCGCATGATGCACAAACTTGTAAAGAGATTTGGGGATAGGGAAGTTTTAGACGTGGCAATAATGAAATTTTCTCAGGCCCACCAGGAGCCTGGTGAAGACATCTTTGAATGGGCTGATAGAGTCCAGCATTTGGCCCATCGAGCCTACAAACATCTGGAACGGGGAGAGGAAGAGCAGATGGCAATCATGCGATTTGGCCAAGGTTTGTTAGATAAGCGTTTAGCAGAGTACATTTCCAACGCTAATATTTCGTCCATGGAAAAAGCCATTGATAGGGCTCAAACATTTCAGCATAATTCTGTTGCTATTCACGGGTCAGCAGGGTCATCCTCAGTTAGTTCCCAGCAGCAGAGGTCCCAAGGGCCAGCAGTGCGGATAAATGCCGTGGGTAGACCGTCCCGATATGAACAACCAGCCAGGAGTAATTTAGCTTTCCACCCTCGCTCAAGGACACCCACAAAATCTCCAGAGTCATCACCGGCTAATAGTTTATCAGGCCAGGGTAAGGGGGGTCTCCGGCAAACAACTGCTGGATCAGGATCCCCATCTCTTGCGGGAATTGATGCAAAATTAGATAAGTTGACAGGCATGAACGTAAAACTAGACGAAGTCGTCTCAGGAATCTCAGGGGTTCGTGACAAATTGGACGAGGTATGTGAGGGTTTGAGGCGTCTCACAAACGCCATCATATCACCTCGGGGCCAACGCACCCCATCACCTAGGAGGAGCAATAATTGTTACCTGTGTGGGGAAGAGGGTCATTTTGCTCGCGATTGCCAACAGTCTAGGAGTGGCTGGGACGAGGGTCGTAAACAGGAAGAGCGTTCAACGATAAGTATCATGTTTCATTTTTGGAGGAGGATCAGTCTTTAAACAAAGATGGGTCGGCTCAAGAGGCCTAGATTCGACCCATAACTTGCCAGGCCAGCAGAGAGTGGTTATACCACCTCCAAGGACACCAAGTCCTTCTCGAGAGTTCAAAACTTATACCCTCCAAATACCAGCACTGGATATTCATCGGGAAGATTGGCCATCCAATCAAACATTTGCAGAAGGTGCACCTGAAATGATAGCACCGGAGGACGAAAAGGACACGGGCGACGGAAAGATGTCGCAAGAAGTAGACCACGTCTATCAACAGGAGGGAGTTGGTTTAAATTCCCAGCGAGTAGGTGAGGAGGAAGAATTCCCTCAAGAAGAGAATTATTATTCCCCCAGGGAGGGTGAGGCAGATCCACCGGGCACATCCGAGGGTATTGATAAGCAGGGAAGGGAGGAACACGAGCAAATAACCATTAGGCAATTACGGTCCGGTTCCATGTTCTGGATCCCGATTCAAGTAGAGAACGTAATGGTGAAAGCAATAGTTGACACAGCGGCGGAGGTCACAATTATTTCTCAAGAGGTTTATCAACAGTTGATACCCTCACCCCCGGTAATAAGGCGGATCACACTCAATACCGCGGGGAAATGTATGTGTATTCCAGGAACACTGATAGGGCCAGTTACATTATTAATTGCTAGAGGAACATTTGAAGTAAACATATATGTAGCACCAATTGAAGATAACATGTTATTGGGGCTGGATTTTATGAAACGTCATGGCATCAGCCTGGCTTTGGCGCAATCTCAGATGATATTAAAGGGACAAATTATTCCTATGCAATTGGGAAGGGAAGATGCACCGGACCCAAACTCCAACCCTTGCGTAGCTAAAGTGGCAGTGTCCCAACACACGGTCATTCCACCTCGATCAGTGGCGAACGTCCAATGTGAACTGGACAATAACATGCCACAATATCTAGTGGAACCTTTGGATGAGGGAAGGGTACCAATAATGCGTACATTGCACCAAAACGGGAAAACTCTACGAATATGTGTACTTAATATCACAGAAAGGAACCTTACATTGAAAAGACAGATGCATGTGGCCAACGCAGAAGTAGCATGGGAAGTTTTACCCAAGTCTAGGCCAGCGATGACTGTAAGGTCGATAGGGGAAACATCACAGGAAACCCACGATAATCTACCCAATCATATGTTAAGTCTGTTACAGGACCTAGAAGAGACCCTGACAGTGGAACAGGTGAGCCAATTGTCTCGTTTGTTACTGACCTATAAGGATATATTTGCAGCAAGTGAATTTGACTTGGGTTCTTTTAATGAAGTGTCACACCACATCGACACAGGCAATGCAAGACCGGTGAAACAGAAAATACGACGAACACCAGCGTGTTTTGCACAGGAGGAAAAGGGACATCTTCAGCGAATGCTTGATGCAGGCATTATCCAACCATCAATGTCTGAGTGGGCATCGGCGCCAGTATTAGTAAGGAAAAGGGATAGCTCGGTCCGATGGTGCGTGGACTACCGGGAACTAAATTCCCGTACCATAAAGGATGTATACCCGCTTCCACTAGTGGATGAATGTTTGGACACGTTAGCGGGGAACGAATGGTTTAGTAAATTAGACGCCAATTCGGCATATTACCAGATTAACGTAGCAGAGGAAGATCGAAAAAAGACAGCATTTATCACAAAGTATGGTCTTTTTGAATTTAAGAAAATGGCTTTTGGCCTTTGCAATGCACCAGCTACTTATGCAAGAGTCATGAATCTAGTACTACGAGAATTGAACTGGGAAACCGTACTAGCTTTTTTGGATGACATCTTGGTACTAGGTGAATCCTTTCAGAGTCATCTCTTCAACCTGGAACAAGTCTTTAAACGATTCAGACAATATGGTCTACGCCTTAAACCACAAAAATGTGCTTTGTTCAAAAGGCGGGTTGAATTCTTAGGCAGAATAGTTAGCCGGACAGGGCTGGAATTGGGAGAGGAGGCAATAGAGGCAGTAGTGAAATGGCACACCCCTAGGTCACCCAAAGATGTGGAAAAATTCCTAGGACTAGCAAATTATCATAGGACTTTTATAAAAGGCTTTGCGGAACTAGCAGCTCCTTTGTATGCATTAACAGGGGCAAACAAATTTATTTGGGACTGTAAACATCAAGAGGCTTTCGATGCTATCAAAACTGCTTTGACTACGGCCCCTGTTTTGGGATTACCCAATGGACGGGATCCTTTTATCCTGGATACTGACGCCTCTGATTGGGCAATAGGTGCCGAGTTGCTTCAGGTTCAGGACGGGCAGGAGAAGGTCATTGCCTATGCTAGTTTCACATTAACCCGGAGCAAAGGCGGTATTGCACTACCAGGAAGGAATTGTTGGCCGTTGTGAGGTTCACCAGGCTTTTTCGGCACTATTTACTGCGCCGGCCTTTTATTATCCGGACGGATCATGGCAGTCTGGTCTGGTTGACTAGGTTCAAGAACCCCCAGGGCCAATTAGCTCGTTGGTTAGAAGAACTAAACCAGTTCGACTTGAAAATACAACACAGGGCTGGAAAGAAACACACCAATGCGGACTCGTTGTCGAGGAAAGGGGACAACCAGCAGCTATGTACACATTTCCGTCATGACATACCCTTACAAGACTTACCGTGTGGGGGTTGTTCTTATTGTCAAAGGGCACACCAAAACTGGGCAGCTTTCCAAGAAACGGTAGATGACGTGGTCCCACTAGCGACCGGATCATTCGATTGTGCATGTAGCATTCAGGCTCGGGGGACAGTTAGACAAATGAACACCGAGCCTACTCCGACAGACTGGTGGTTGGATGACAGCACTTTGGCTGTGTTCCCATGGGACCCGGGGGATACAGATCGAAGCGCAGTAGAGGACAAATCCGGAAAGGGCCGGGATGAGCTACCAAACATAGTAAGCATTCGAATTCTCACAAAGGCCACGGGGGACAGATATGGGATGCCCATACATGAATTGCAGGAACAGACGGACAAGGACCCAGACATGAGTATGGTGAAAGCATGGGTAGGGGGTCAACACCCAGCAGAGGGTGACTTATTCAGAGCCAGCCCAGCCATGAAATACTACTGGCTCAACAAAGAGGCTTTTATTTTGGAAAATGACCTTTGGTGGTGGCATAAGGTAGACCAGGATGGAAGGGCTCAAAAATTGTTGTACATCCCCAATAGTTTGAGACTGGAAGTATTGAATTTATGCCATGATATACCCGACATGGGTCATCAAGGCAGGAACCGCACGCTGGAGAGAGTCAAAGCAAAGTATTTTTGGTATGGACTAACAACTCAGGTTGCGAACTATGTGGCTTCGTGCCATCTCTGTAGTATCAATAAAAAAGCATCCAAATCCAGCAGGCATGAATTACTCAAGTACCATGCTGGGGCACCAATGGAAAGGGTACACTTAGACTTTTTGGGACCATTGCCCAAGACGCAGAAGGGAAATGAATATCTTTTGGTAATGGATCAATTTACAAAATGGATAGAATGCGTGCCACTACCATCCCAAGCTGCAGAGGATACGGCAAGAGCGGCGCTCGATGGATTCTTCACCCGGTTTGGGTATCCATTCGAAATATTTACTGATCAAGGAAGAAATTTTGAGAGTGACTTGTTCACTAAGCTTTGCGAGATGATGCACATCCACAAGACCCGTACCACAGCTTATAGGCCATCAGCAAATGGCCAGGTAGAACGGTACAATAGGACCATCATGGATGCCTTGCGATGTTACGCTAGTTCTCAACAGGATAGTTGGGATGACTACGTCCAACACATAGCTGGGGCAATTAGGTCAAGCGTGAATCGACGAACGGGATTCACCCCTAACAAGTTAATGCTTGGTCGAGAAACTAACCAGCCGATAGACTTGATGTATCCCCAGGAGGGATTTCCTATCCAAGGCACAATACCTTATTTAGCGCAGTTGCAACAGGAAATAGAAAGGGCGCACGAGCTAGCCCGGAAATCTCTCACATCTACTCAAGAACGGATGAAGAAGGACTACGATCTGAGGGCGCGATTAAAGACCTATGAAAAGGGCGATCTGGTTTACCTGCTAGATACAGCACAGCCGAAGGGGCAGTGTAAGAAATTGTCGCCGCAATGGAAAGGACCAGGAATCATCATACATAAATTTTCATCCTGTTTATTTAGGGTCAAACTTCAGCGTGACCTCATTACAGTGCATCATGATAGACTGAAGAAGTGTAAGGACCGGGTATGCTCAATCTGGGTGATTCAATATAAACAGCACATGACACAAGTGCCAGAACCAACATCATTACCTTATCAAGACCTCTACTGCGTATGTAGGCAACCATATGACGGGAAATTTATGGTGCAATGTGATGGGTGTGCCGAATGGTTTCATGGGAGCAACCATGGTGAATGTACGTTCTCAGCCGGAGTATATATGTCCGTGGTGTAAGAACGCACGTAGGGAATAATTTCAGTACATACCTTTTTTACTATTAAGTCACTGTTTGTTGCAGCACTCGATCCCTACACGACAATGGCTACCAAGGAATCATCATCTGATTACTCTGACTACGAGTCGGAAACCCCACGGGAATCAAAAGAGCCAGGGAGGATCCAAGGTGTACTTATCATCTCAAAGTGGGGGTTAATAATGAAGTATTTGGATACTCAACTCCAGTTGAGTACGATGGAATGTCCTGGAGGGGAAACACTAGAACCCCCGAAGTCAATGGACGAATTCGTTCCATCTCATTACTCCTCTAGCGAGGATATAAGTCTGGCAAGACACCGCCAGGCAGGAGACACAAGGTCTCTTTCTGATGCTACCTCAAGCGTGGACACGCGTCTCGCAACGTGTCACCTGGATTGTCGGGGCCCACATAATCCTACCAGTGTATTCACGGCCCTTTCCACGTGGAGTATCTTTTTTTTTGACAGTCACTTCAGGGTTAATGAGACCCTGGCGATGGGAGACTTAATTTCCGGTGAGGACACTCTCCTCCCAGTTTATGCTATGCAGATAATTAACCTGCAAATCGGATTGCTAAATCCAACACCAACCCACAGTCTGGTGGGCGGGGTCATGGCATACATGGACCCGATGAAATACCCGAGGAGCTGTGAGACCCCTCCCGGTTGGGTAATGTCGTTGGGACTCTACACAGGCTGTACAGATGCCATGTCTCTTAAAATTTTAAGAATATATATGAATGTACTGCCAACTGTGCCTCTGGGTCCAGTTGGATTTGATTGGGAGACAGCACTCCTGGGAGAACGGAAAGTACAACGAGACGTTTTCCGACACGTTCTCCAGTATGCCTCGGTGAGGCGACCTTTAGTCCTTTCCCTGCGCCCCCGAAGGGGAGATATATCGGAAGTACTCTTTTATACAGCACTCGCCGATCTGCAGGAATTCTGCGGATGCGCTCAGCCTATGCATTTGCGAGGTTTTACAGGGTCAGGAGAAACAGTTAAAAAATGGCTCACGTCCTTCCCGAATACCTATTTCAGTCTGGATGTTGGGGACCGGCCAATGCTCCAGCAGATAGATGCGTTGAAGGCCATACCGAAGGAGCGATTACTCTTGGAGTCGGCAGCACCGGTGATGACCATCGCAGGACCAGACCCTCCTACATCACCCGCGTACGTCGGGGACGTGGGGATATGTGTTGCAAAGTGGCTGGACATGGACATAAAACTCCTTGCCACAATTACTACTGAGAACGGCAGGAGGCTGTTCAATATTGTGAAAGAACAAATGTAAGAAAAAGAAAAAAAAATTGTAGAGTGTAAGTGTAGTGTAGTGTAATTGTACAAAGTGTAAACATAATTACCATTATAAATATAGAAAACTAATAAATGAAAGTAATATCTAAGTTAATACAAATAAAGGGATGCAAGGAAGTACTTGCATGCGAATAAAATATATAATTTTATACATATAAGAATAAAATTAAGGATCTTAATATAATATTATAAGTGCACCAAGAATAAATAATATACCAAAAGTGATTTATAACATGTATAAATAATGAACCAATTACAATATTCTATTTTCAATTAAAGCCAGACATTGTTTCGTTACCATACACACCATTCTACTCAATGTGAAGCCAGTGGTGGAATGCATCCAAGGAAGGAATAGTTTAAGTTCTATTAATTTCTAATACACCCCTTATTTATTTATTTATTTATTTATTTATTCATATACAAGAAGGTACATTAGGAATGTGAGAATATATAATATGGTAATTACAATCTTGTAAAGACACTAGTACGCGCAGCGTTTCGGGCCTTACTTTATAGAGATGGGGGGAGTGTGGAGGGATCCATATTCAAAATACCCGCCAGAGTAACTTTTTAGATTAGCCGCTCCTGATTGGTGGGCGGCAGGTCGACCCCGTGCATCTGCGCATTACCCGCGCGCATGCCTGGAGGCGAGAAGGAGACCAGAGAACAACCGCACCTGACCAAGAACGGACCTGTTGGTAACGACTCCTGGACTGTGGTTATCCAGTGCCCATATTGGCCAGATAACTTTGGACCTCGCCCATCCTCGTCCCTAGAAGCCATCGTATTGCTTCAATCACCCCAGGAGAAGACTTCAGGCTAAGGTGAGCCGCTGTTTCCCCCGTTTTCTCCACATCCTATTGTATGTCGATTACCACGTGGTTGGTCAGCCATAGCCCCTAGGCGACCGCCTCCACAGTACCCTCTTCCTGGTACCGTCTCTTTGCTACCGTCTCTCTGGTACCGTCTCTCTCTGGTACCGTCTCACTGGTACCGTCTCTGATACCGTCTCTTTGATACCGTGTCTCTCAACTATCTGTATCTATATCTCCATATTTTTTACTGTCTATTCCTTCGTGTGTGTGTGTACTCACCTAGTTGTACTCACCTAGTTGTGCTTGCGGGGGTTGAGCTCTGGCTCTTTGGTCCCGCCTCTCAACCGTCAATCAACAGGTGTACAGGTTCCTGAGCCTATTGGGCTCTATCATATCTACACTTGAAACTGTGTATGGAGTCAGCCTCCACCACATTACTTCCTAATGCATTCCATTTGTCAACCACTCTGACACTAAAAAAGTTCTTTCTAATATCTCTGTGGCTCATTTGGGCACTCAGTTTCCACCTGTGTCCCCTAGTGCGTGTGCCCCTTGTGTTAAATAGCCTGTCTTTATCAACCCTGTCGATTCCCTTGAGAATCTTGAATGTGGTGATCATGTCCCCCCTAACTCTTCTGTCTTCCAACGAAGTGAGGTTTAATTCCCGTAGTCTCTCCTCGTAGCTCATACCTCTCAGCTCGGGTACTAGTCTGGTGGCAAACCTTTGAACCTTTTCCAGTTTAGTCTTATGCTTGACTAGATATGGACTCCATGCTGGAGCCGCATACTCCAGGATTGGTCTGACATATGTGGTATATAATGTTCTGAAAGATTCCTTACACAAGTTTCTAAAGGCCGTTCTTATGTTAGCCAACCTGGCATATGCTGCTGATGTTATCCTCTTGATATGAGCTTCAGGGGACAGGTCTGGCGTGATATCAACCCCCAGGTCTTTCTCTCTCTCTGACTCTTGAAGTATTTCATCTCCCAATGATACCTTGTATCTGGTCTCCTGCTTCCTACCCCTATCTTCATTACATTACATTTGCTTGGGTTAAACTCTAACAGCCATTTGTTCGACCATTCCTGCAGCTTGTCCAGGTCTTCTTGAAGCCTCAAGCTGTCCTCCTCTGTCTTAATCCTTCTCATAATTTTGGCGTCGTCAGCAAACATTGAGAGGAATGAGTCTATACCCTCTGGGAGATCATTTACGTATATCAGAAACAGGATAGGTCCAAGTACAGAGCCCTGTGGGACTCCACTGGTGACTTCACGCCATTCTGAGGTCTCACCCCTCACTGTAACTCTCTGCTTCCTATTGCTTAGGTACTCCCTTATCCACTGGAGCGCCCTACCAGTTACTCCTGCCTGTTTCTCCAGCTTATGCATCAACCTTTTATGGGGTACTGTGTCAAAGGCTTTCCGACAGTCCAAAAAATGCAGTCCGCCCATCCTTCTCTTTCTTGCTTAATCTTTGTCACCTGATCGTAGAATTCTATCAAGCCTGTAAGGCAAGATTTACCCTCCCTGAACCCATGTTGATGGGTTGTCACGAAGTCTCTTCTCTCCAGATGTGTTACTAGGTTTTTTCTCACAATCTTCTCCATCACCTTGCATGGTATACAAGTTAAGGACACTGGCCTGTAGTTCAGTGCCTCTTGTCTGTCACCCTTTTTAAATATTGGTACTACATTAGCAGTCTTCCATATTTCTGGTAGGTCTCCCGTTTCCAGTGACCTACTATACACTATGGAGAGTGGCAAGCAAAGTGCTCCTGCACACTCTTTCAATACCCATGGTGAGATTCCATCCGGCCCAACAGCTTTTCTCACATCCAGCTCCAATAGGTGCTTCTTGACCTCATCTCTTGTAATTTCGAACCTTTCCAAGGTCACCTGGTTTGCTGCCACCTCTCCTAGCGCCGTGACTTCTCCCTGTTCTATTGTAAAGACCTCCTGGAACCTTTTGTTGAGTTCTTCACACACCTCTTTGTCATTCTCTGTGTACCTGTCCTCGCCCACCCTAAGTTTCATCACCTGTTCCTTCACTGTTGTCTTCCTCCTGATGTGACTGTGTAGTAGCTTTGGTTCGGTCTTGGCTTTATTAGCTATATCATTTTCATACCTTTTCTCAGCTGCTCTTCTCACACTAACATACTCGTTCCTGGTTCTCTGGTATCTCTCTCTACTTTCTGGTGTTCTGTTATTACGGAAGTTCCTCCATGCCCTTTTGTTCAGCTCCTTTGCTTTCATACATTCCCTATTAAACCACGGATTCTTCCTTTGCTTCTCTGTTTTTTCCTGTTGGGCTGGGACAAACCTGCTTACAGCCTCCTGACATTTTTGGGTGACATAGTCCATCATGTCTTGTACGGACTTGGTTCCGAGTTCTGTGTCCCAATGTATATCCCATAGGAATTTATTCATCTCCTCATAGTTTCCCTTTCGGTACGCCAGCCCTTTGTTTCCCAGTTCTTTTTTGGGGGTGATAATTCCTAGCTCAACCAGGTACTCAAAGCTCAATACACTATGATCACTCATTCCCAGGGGGCTTCCAACTTAACTTCCCTTATATCCGACTCATTTAGGGTAAATATCAGATCAAGCAAGGCTGGTTCATCCCCTCCTCTCATTCTTGTCGGTCCCTTGACGTGTTGACTTAGAAAGTTTCTTGTTGCCACATCCAGCAGCTTAGCTCTCCATGTGTCTGGGCCTCCATGTGGGTCTCTGTTCCCCCAATCTATCTTTCCATGGTTGAAGTCTCCCATGATTAGTAGCCTGGATCCGTTCCTGCTAGCCACAGAAGCTGCTCTCTCTATTATATTGATGGTGGCCAAGTTGTTTCTATCATATTCCTGTCTGGGTCTTCTGTCATTCGGTGGGGGGTTATATATGACTACTACTATAATTTTCTGTCCTCCAGTTGCTATGGTGCCTGATATGTAGTCACTGAAACCTTCACAGTTCTGAATTACCATCTCTTCGAAACTCCAACCTTCTCTTAGTAGCAAAGCTACACCACCTCCTCCTCTCCCTTCTCTCTCTTTCCTCACTACATAGTAGCCCTGTGGAAACACTGCATTTGTTATGGTGTTTGTTAGCTTTGTTTCTGTGAGTGCTATTATGTCTGGGTTTTCTTCTAGTGCCCATTCTCCGAGTTCACTTGTTTTATTTGTAATCCCATCTATGTTAGTGTACATTGCCTTGAAGCTCACTTTCTTCAGTTCATTTTCTTGTCCCTTTCTTGGCGAGCATTCTGCTGGTGTGGGAAGCTTTTCCGTGGGTGAGAAGATCTGTGAGGTGGTTTGCAGGGTCTCAGAGGAGTTTTGGGTGAGGGGGGGGTTTCAGGGAAGGGGGGACAGGTAGGGTGTGGGTTAAGGAGATAGGGGGGACATGGAGGATACGGGGTGAGGGGAGAGGAGGGATTGGGAGGGTATGGGATGAAGGGGGAGGGGGGACAGGGTGGGCAAGGTAGGAGGGGGGGGACATGATGGGAAGGGGTGACAGGATAAGAGAGGTGGGGGGGGAGGGAGGGTTGGGTGGGGGCAGGTAGGGTGAGGGGAAGGGAGGGTTTCTATGCAGAGGGGGGTAGTGGTGTTGCCCTCCCCTCTGGTGTTGCTGGGATGCTGGTTTTTGGTTCGCCTCTTGTCTCTAACACTGTTGTGTTGGGGGCTGTGATTTCCTGGTTTGCTCCTCTCTCCTTGTGCTTCCTCCTTGCCTCTGCTGCCCTGGCTCTCTCCTCCTTCGTCCTGTCCCTCTGCAGGAATACTTTCTTGTATCCCTCCACATGCTCCAGTCGACTCTTCCTTTCGAGAATATCCTCCTTCGTGGTTTCGTTTGTAAACACCACCTTTACAAGTCTGTTTCTGTCCTTGTTGTACCAGCCCCAGCCAACCATTGTGTGTGTGTGTGTGTGTGTGTGTGTGTGTGTGTGTGTGTGTGTGTGTGTGTGTGTGTGTGTGTGTGTGTGTGTGTGTGTGTGTGTGTGTACTCACCTATTTGTGCTTGCGGGAGTTAAGCTTTGGCTCTTTCTTCCCGCCTCTCAACTGTCAATCAACTGGTGTACAGATTCCTGAGCCTAATGGGCTCTATCATATCTACACTTAAAATTGTGTATGGAGTTAGCCTCCACATCATTGCCTAATGCATTCCATCCATTAACTACTCTGAAACTGAAAAAGTTCCTTCTAACGTCCCTGTGGCTCATGTGTGTACTCAGTTTCCACCTGGTTCCCCTTGTTCACGTACCACCAGTCTTGAATAGTTTATCCATGTTTACCCGGTCGATTCCCCGGAGGATTTTGAAGGTTGTGATCAGGTCTCCCCTTACTCTTCTGTCTTCCAGTGTTGTAAGGTGCATTTCCCGCAACCATTCCTCGTAATTCATGCCTCTTAGTTCTGGGACTAGTCTAGTGGCATACCTTTGATCTTTTTTCAACTTCGTCTTGTGCTTAACAAGGTACGGGCTTCATGCTGGGGCCACATACTCTGGGATTGGTCTTACATATGTGGTGTACAAAATCCTGAATGATTTCTTACACAGGTTCCTTTTTATGTGGGCTTCAGGAGACAGGTTTGGTGTGATATCAACTCCTAGATCTTTTTCTCTGTCCGTTTCATTAAGTACTTCATCTCCTATTCTGTATCCTGTGTCTGGACTCAGGTTTCCACTGCCTAGTTTCATTACTTTGCATTTACTCGGGTTGAACTTCAACAGCCATTTGTTGGATCATTCACTCAGTCTGTCTAGGTCATCTTGTAGCCTCCTTCTATCAGCCTCTGTTTCAATCCTCCTCATAATTTTTGCATCATCAGCAAACATTGTATGAAACGAGTCTATACCTCTGGGAGATCATTTACATATATCAGAAACAGTATTTGTTCAAGGACTGACCCCTGCGGGACTCCACTTGTAACTTCTCGCCAATCTGAGCCCTCACCCCTCACACTGACTTGTTGTCTCCTGTTGCTTAGGTACTCCTTTATCCAGTGGAGTACCTTCCCTTTCACTCCAGCCTCCATCTCCAGTTTTTTCACTAGCCTCGTGTGTGTACGTGCGTGCGTGTGTGCGCGTGCGTGCGTGCGTGCGTGCGTGCGTGCGTGCATGTGTGAGTGAGTGAGATAGTTATCTTTCTTGTAAATAAAAATAAAGATTACCAAGCCAACATTCTGCCAGGTGTTGGTCAATAACAGTACGCTCATTATCCACACACACACACGTGGCGGAGAACTCTGTTACTCTGTTGTTGATGTCAAATTGAAATACATTTCACCGCGAGAAAATTTTGGGGGATTTTGGTTGTACAAGTTGTGGGAATAATTCCACGGAAGGGATCCTGGAAGTTCCTTAGTGTGCCTGCAAAATATAATTGAACCCATTCACTTACATGATTATTATTGGTTAGTGTTTATAACACACACATACATATTTTTATTTTTTTCGCACATGCTTACTCTGATACTTAGAAAGTATTTGTATTCACCTAGTTGTGCTTGCGAGAGTTTAGCTCTGCTCTTTCGGCCCGCCCCTCAACTGACAAACAATCAATGGATTCTTTTCATATACTCACAAAAACACACCCAGGAAGCAGCCCGTAACAGCGTGTAAACTCCGAAGTACTTATTTACTGCTAGGTAACAGGGGCATCAGGGGGTAAAGAAACGCTGCCTCGCTAGAGGCAGCTAGAGGTAAAGAAACGATGGCTCGCCCTTACAAAACTCGCGGGCGGTAGTATAATGGATGCTCGCCTTTACAAAACTTCGGAGCAGTAATAAACGATGGCTCACCTTTACAAAACTTGCGAGAGGAAATAAACAATGGCTTCCCTTTACAAAATTCGCAGGTGGTAATAAACGACGGCTCGCCTTTACAAAACTCGCGGGCAGTAATAAACGATGGCTTGCCTTTACAAAACTTGTGAGCGGTAGTAAACAATGGCTCGCCTTTACAAAACTTGTGAGCGGAAATAAACGATGACTTGCCCTTACAAAACTCGCGGGCGGTAGTATAACGGTGGCTCACCTTTACAAAACTCGCAGGCGGTAATAAACGATTCCTCGCCTTTACAAAACTCGCGGGCGGTAATAAACAATGGCTCACCTTTACAAAACTTGCGAGTGGTAATAAACGATGGCTCGCCCTTACAAAACTCGCGGGCTGTAGTATAACGGTGTCTCGCCTTTACAAAACTCGCAGGCGGTAATAAACGATTCCTCGCCTTTACAAAACTCGCGGGCGGTAATAAAAGATGGCTTACCTTTACAAAACTCGCAGGCGGTAATAAACGATGGCTTGCCTTTACAAAACTCATGGGTGGTAATAAACGATGGCTTCTCTTTACAAAACTCGCAGGCAGTAATAAACGATGGCTTGCTTTACAAAACTTGTGAGTGGTAGTAAACGATGGCTCGACTTTACAAAACTCGTGGGCAGTAGTATAACGATAGCTCGCCTTTACAAAACATGCGAGCAGTAATAAACGATGGCTTACCTTTACAAAACATGCAGGCGGTAATAAACCATGGCTCGCCTTTACAAAACTTGCGAGAGGTACTAAAGGATGGCTCGCCTTTACAAAACTTGCGGGCGGTAATAAACAATGGCTTGCCTTTACAAAACACACAGGCGGTAATAAACGACGGCTCGCCTTTACAAAACTCGCGGGCGGTAATAAATAATGGCTCGCCTTTACAAAACTTGCTGGCGGTATAAACACATGGCTTGCCTTTACAAAACTTGTGAGCGGTAGTAAACGATGGCTCGCATTTACCAAACTTGCGAGCGGAAATAAGCGATGCTCGCCCTTACAAACTCTCGGGCGGTAGTATAAGGATGCTCGCCTTTACAAAACTTGCGAGCGGTAGTAGACGATGGCTCGCCTTTACAAAACTCGTGGGCGGTAATATAACGGTTGCTAACCTTTGCAGAACTTGCGAGCAGTAATATACGATCGCTCGCCTTTACAAAACTCGCGGGCAGTAATAAACCATGGCTCGCCATTACAAAACTCGCGGGCGGTAATAAACGATGGCTTGCCTTTACAAAACTTGTGAGCAGTAATAAACGATAGCTTGCCATTACAAAACTCGCCGGCGGTAGTATAACGGTGGCTCGCCTTTACAAAACTCGCGGGAGGTAATAAACAATTGCTCGCCTTTACAAAACTCGCGGCCGGTAATAAACGATACTTACCTTTACAAAACTCGTGGGCGGTAATAAACGATGGCTTGCTTTACAAAATTCGCTGGCTATAATAAACGATGGCTTGCCTTTACAAAACTCGCAGGCGGTAATAAACGATGGCTTGCTTTACAAAACTTGTGAGTGGTAGTAAACGATGGCTCGACTTTACAAAACTCGGGGGCAGTAATAAACGATGGCTTGCCTTTACAAACTTGCGAGCAGTAATAAACGATGGCTTGCCTTTACAAAACTGCAGGCCATAATAAACCATGGCTCGCTTTTACAAAACTTGCGAGAGGTACTAAAGGATGGCTCGCCTTTACAAAACTTGCGGGTGGTAATAAACAATGGCTTGTCTTTACAAAGCACGCAGGCAGTAATAAACGACAGCTCGCCTTTACAAAACTCGCGGGCGGTAATAACGATGGCTTGCCTTTACAAAACTTGCAGGCGGTAATAAACCATGGCTCGCCTTTACAAACGTGCAAGAGGTACTAAACGATGGCTTGCCTTTACAAAACTGGCAGGCGGTAAGAAACGACGGCTCGCCTTTACAAAACTTGCGAGCGGTAATAAACGATGGCTCACCTTTACAAAACTAGCAAGCGGTAATCAACGATGGCTCGCCCTTACAAAACTCACGGGCAGTAGTATAACGATGGCTCGCCTTTACAAAACTTGCGAGCAGTAATAAACGATGGCTCACCTTTACAAAACTAGCAAGCGGTAATCAACGATGGCTCACCTTTACAAAACTCGCGGGCGGTAATAAACGACGGCTCGCTTTTACAAAACTTGCGGGTGGAAATAAATGATGGCTTGCCTTTACAAAACTCGCGGGCGGTAATAAACGATGGCTTGCCTTTACAAAACTCGCAGGAGGTAATAAACGTTGGCTTGCCTTTACAAAACTTGTGAGCGGTAGTAAACGATGGCTCACGTTTACAAAACTCGCAGGCGGTAGTATAACGGTGGCTTGCCTTCAGAAAGCTCACGGGCGGTAATAAACGATGGCTCGCCTTTACAAAACTCGTGGGCGGTAATAAACGATGGCTCGCCTTTACAAAACTTGCTGGCAGTAATAAACGATGGTTTGCCTTTACAAAACTCGCAGGCGGTAGTAAACGATGGCTCGCCTTTACAAAACTTGTGAGCGGAAATAAACGATGGCTCGCCCTTACAAAACTTGCGAGCAGTAATAAACGATGGCTCGCCCTTACAAAACTTGCGAGCGGTAGTAAACGATAGCTCGCGTTTACAAAACTCGCAGGCGGTAGTATAACGGTGGCTTGCTTTAGAAAACTCACGGGCGGTAATAAACCATGGCTCACCTTTATAAAACTCGCGGGCGGTAATAAACGATGGCTTTCCTTTAAACAACTCGCAGGCGGTAATAAACGATGGCTTGCCTCTACAAAACTTGTGAGCGGTAGTAAATAATTACTCGCCTTTACAAAACTCGTGAGCGGTAATAAACGATGGTTCGCCTTTACAAAATTCGCGGGCGGTAATGAACGATGGCTCGACTTTACAAAACTCGCAGGAGGTAATAAACGATGGCTCGCCTTTTCAAAACTGCTAGCGGTAATAAACAATAGCTTGTCTTTACAAAACTCGCAGGCGGTAATAAACGATGGCTTGCCTTTACAAATCTTGTGAGTGGTAGTAAACGTTGGCTCGCCTTTACAAAACTTGCGAGCGGATATATATAATGGCTCTCCCTTACAAAACTCGCGGGCGGTAGTATAACGGTGGCTCACTTTCACAAAACTTGCAAACGGTAATAAACGATGGCTCGCCTTTACAAAACTTGCGAGCGGTAATAAACGATGGTTTACCTTTACAAAACTCGCGGGCGGTAGTATAATGGTGGCTTGCCTTTGCAGAACTTGCGAGCGGTAATAGACGATAGCTCGCCTTTACAAAACTCGCGGGCGGTAATAAACCATGGCTCGCCTTTACAAAACTCGCGGGCGGTAATAAACAATGGCTCGCCTTTACAAAACTTGTGAGCGGTAGTAAACGATGGCTCGCCTTTAGAAAACTTGCGAGCGGTAATAAACGATGGCTTGCCTTACAAAACTCGCGAGCAGTAGTATAACGATGGCTCGCCTTTACAAAACTTGTGAGCGGTAATAAACGATGGTTTGCCTTTACAAAACTCGCAGGCGGTAATAAACGATGGCTTGCCTTTACAAAACTCGCAGGCGGTAATAAACGATGGCTCGCTCTTATAAAACTTACGGGCAGTAGTATAACGGTGGCTCGCCTTTAAAAAACTTGCGAGCGGTAGTAAACGACGGCTCGCTTTTACAAAACTCGTGGGTGGTAATATAACGGTGGCTCGCTTTTGCAGAACTTACGAGCGGTAATATACGATAGCTCGTCTTTACAAAACTCGCAAGTGGTAATAAACCATGGCTCGCCATTACAAAACTCGCGGCCGTAAGAAACGATGGCATGCCTTTACAAAACTCGCAGGCGGTAATAAACGATGGCTTGCCTTTACAAACTCGCGGGTGGTAGTATGCAACCTGTCCTCGCAAATTCGTATAGTCAATATTGACTTATAAATACGTGCATAGGTGACATACTAAACATAATAGTTTACCTTGAAAGCTTCATAGAAAACACCGACCTTACCTAACCTTGTTAGTATGTTAAGATAAGCTTCTTATAGCTTCGTAATTACAATTGTTACTTAACCTATTATAGGTATATGGTAAGTA
>WNGS01009814.1:33897-47473 GCA_020271785.1 Procambarus virginalis | reverse complement strand
TCGAAAATTATGTCTCGGAACGCGAGGGTTACCTCGGGACGCGAGTTTGTTGATACGCGTACAGGCCGACCTAGCGCGTGGTCGATCGGCGATCGTCGCCCCTCCGCCCCTCAGTTTATCATTGTCTCGCGCCCAGTGACTATCCCACATCAATTCTTCACCTGGATTTTCAGTGTTTTGTTGGATTTTTGGTCATTTGACTATACAGTTTGTTATTATATATCTCACCATGGGTCTCAAGAAAGCCATTGATAAGGTTCAACCTAAGAAAATAGCTGTGAGTAGAGGCAGTAGAGGATGTCCCTCCTTGATTAAGAAAATGTGTGAAGTATGGGAAGAACTGCAAAGTTTTGTTGAAAAAACTCACCCAGATAAAGCTGTAGCAGGCCGTTGCATTGACCTTTTAAATGATAATGTGATGTCTTACTACAGACAAGTGTTAAAATGTAGGGAAAAACAAGTGTCTTTAGAGAAATTCTTAGTAAGACAAGCAAGTCCTAGTGGTATGCAGGCAAAATGTGCCAGTGTGTGCATACCAGTGAAGTCCTCACTGCCTGATGTGATAATGGAAAGGGACTCCCCTTCCAAACAGTAACTCCTCTCCTCCTCCCCCCTCCTCACCATCTTCCATACGCCTACAGCATTCAAGAGCAAGGTAAGTAATAACTTGAACATAGTTTTGTAGGTTTATTTAGATGAATTAGGTATAAAAATTTAGTTTGATATGGGTTTTTTGGGGTAGTCAGGAACGGATTAATTCATTTCCCATTATTTCTTATGGGGAAATTAGCTTCAGAATACGAGTTTTTCGGAATAAGAGCTGTCTCCAGAAACGAATTAAACTCTTAAACTGAGGTACCACTGTAAGTGCCTTTAGAGTGCACATGTAAAGATGCACACGAAAGATGTAACACGAAACTTGATGTCAGAACACTTACAAGATTATAAATACGTTTTTGGGTCTAAATATTAAATTTTAAAATATTTGTTAAAATTCTATTTATTGCTCTATTATTATGAGACTAGCTTTAAAATGCATGCCTTTATATTGAAAACAATTTGATACCCAATGAGCGACGTAACACGAAAATTGATGTTATCAAAATGAACAAGAATACACATTAGGGTGTGGTGTGCAAATTGGTGCTCATTACACACAGAAATCACAATAGCGTGATGCATCAAATGAACAAATCCACAAGGGCCGTGACGAGGATTCGAACCTGCGTCCGAGAACATCCCCGACACTGCCTTAATCGACTGAGCTACTACATGGTCAAAAGGAGTTGAAACCGAAGTTCTACTGAACTTAGTGGATCCTGCAGCCTCTCCGAGGCACAAACCAGGGTTTTACACAACTCCCCCATGCACTCGAGCTAAGTCAATAGGCCGTTCTCCCTCTTCACCCTTACTTCATTACACACATTACACCTTTTGACCCTGTCGTAGCTCAGTCGATTAAGGCAGCGTCTGAGATGCTCTCGGACGGAGGTTCGAATCCTCGTCACGGCCCTTGTGGATTTGTTCAAATTGGTGCTCGTTCATGGGTATATACTCTACAAATCAAGGGACCCAGAATGTGGAATGACCTTCCCAATCATGTTAAAGACTGTACCTCTCTCAACCAGTTTAAGATAATAACTAAGAACTACCTAAGAAATTCCCTGTAACCTACCTAACCCCTATATTGTCAACCCTTTGTCTGTTTTTTTAAACAACGCTGTTGTCGACCTAATTGTATTTGTACTGCTTTTTCTGCCATGTTCCCCCCTTTTTTTATTTTATTTTTATTTTTAATTGTTCTCAACAGATTTTATACTTTAATCTCAATTAGTATTAAGTTTTAGTCTTTAATGTTTTTCCTGCCCGAAACGCTTTGCATAATAGTGGCTTTAGGCATTGTATGTACTAGCTCTATCTATAAATCAATAAATTTTTGTAAAACCTCTTGTATGTATGTACCTTACCTGAATAAACATTTATTTATTTATTTATTTATTATTATAACTTTAGGCTTTGTTGAGGGGAGTCTCTCCAGGTTTTTGGACATTATATGCATATACACCTGCAGGGAATTTAATTGCAAACACAATGATACCAAAACGAACGACGTAGCACGAGAATTAAGGTGAGAAAACTGAAAAGAGTATTCACATTTAGGCGTCGCTGCATGATCGCCCGCACTGTCCGCCCCATGACGTCAAAGTCTGTGGCGCTCATGCGCCGCTTGCGATAGTGTTAAGATTTCTCTGGTGATGAGATTATATATTCCTTGATGGAGCCCTGTTGTTTGTGCATTGTTAATCGCCTAGAAAGAGACGTTGTCCTGCCTATATATTGAGATCGTAGGGCCTGACAGTCCCCAAGTGGGCATATGAAGTAAGTAATTATCAAAAGAAGGCACCAAACCAGGAAGGCTATGTAGCACCATCAAATGTGCGGAATAATCAGAGGGCGCTAAATATTACCAAGGATGCCAGTACGAGAACAGAAATGCATAAGGTGAACGATATCAAAAGTATCCGATTCACCAAGAATTCTATTGAGGGACAAGCGACCACGAGGGATGGTCGGAAAACAAGACACACGCTCATCCTGGAAGTCAGGACATTCAACAAGGATATGCACGATCGTAAGATGGACAATAAGGAGCAGGGCAGCGCTCCATTAAGTGACCATGAGTTAAGCGAGTATGACCAATACGTAACCTCGCCAAAGCCATTTCCCCATCGCTGGTTACGGTGCTAGGAGGACGGCCATGAGGACACACAACTCTTAAGAGTACGCAGTTTGTTACCAGTAACAGAAGACCAACAAGCCTGCCAACGGGTAAGGATGGAGGAATGAATAACTGGGTAAAAGTCGAAATAAGGAATACCTTTACGAGAGATGGGACAAGAGTGGACAGCTTCCCTAGCGGCAGCATCCTCACGCTCATTTAAAGAGACACCAATATGGCTGGGAACCCAGCAAAACTCAACTGACTTAAATTTACTGTGAATAAGAAACAGTCAATGCTGTATCTCAACAACCACTGGATGAACCGGATTAAAGGACCCGAGAGCCATGAGGGCACTACGAGACTCAACGACAACTACAAAGGAAGATTGACAACAAGAAAGCAGGAGACGAAGAGCATAGACAATAGCATAAAGTTCCGCTGTGAAGATGCTAGTCTCCGAAGGTAAGTGACACATATAAGTGCTGTCAGGAAAACCAACAGAGTAGCCTACACCGTCCGCAGACTTAGACCCATCGGTGAAGATGGAAACAGAGGGAAGTGTGAAGAAAAGTGCTCACGGAAAAGGCGTTTCAGATCCGTAGGAGAGGTAAAAGCTTCAGTGATGCGGGTTAAGGACGTACAAAACTGCGGAAGGGGGACTCTAAATGGGAGCAAAGAAGAATCAACACGAGGACAAATATTAGAAATACGAACTGAAAGAGAATCCTGTAAGCGGGATAACCGGACAGAAAGAGGGAGGTGGTGAAGAGGAACAGGAACCACAGGAGGGGTAAAAGTTTAAGCACGACAGAGGCAAGAGGAAGGATGTTGCAATGACCGCACAAGATAGTGAAGACAGTAGCGATTACGGCAGTCCTGGAGATAGGAAGCCAGTGTCAACATACAAGCTGAGGACAGGAGTCGAACGAAAGGCACCAGAACTGAGGCGCAACTCAGTATGGTGCAAAGCATCAAGACAGCGAAGAGTAGAAGGAGAAGCAGACGAGTAAGCAGGGCAACCATAATCGAGTTTAGACAGGACGAGAGAGGAATGTATAGTGAGGAGAGTGCTCCTATCCGCTCCTCAAGAAGTATGGGAGAACACCTGAAGGAGGGTAAGGGCCTTAGAGCATTCAACTCTGAGGTAAGAGATATGGGGCGACCAAGACAAGTGTCAAAAATCAACCCCAAAAGCTTAGCGGAATCCTTGTACACAATGGGGCAACCATAAAGCGACAAAGAAGGACGAAGAACGGCACGCTTCCGAGTAAAAGTCACAGCACAAGTCTTAGACGTAGAGAACCTGAAGCCATGATCCGTGGCCCAAGACGACACAGCATCAATCGCAAGTTGAAGCCACTGTTGAAGGAGAGAAGAATCACCACCCCGACAGCAAAAGGTAAGATCGTCGACATAGAGAGAGGAGAAGACGCCAGAAGGAAGAGAGGAAAGAAGACCATTGAGGGCAACCAGAAAAAAAGAGTAGTGCTCAGAACACTACCTTAGGGGGACACCCTCGCATTGCTGAAAAAGAGGCAGAGTGTGTGGTACCAAGCATCACTCGAAAGGAACGACAAGAGAGGAAGCTTTGGAGAAAGAGAGGGAGATTACCACGAAGGCCAAAAGAATGAAGTTGGGACAGAATATGATATCGCCAAGTGGTGTCGTAAGTCTTTTCCAAGTCAAAAAGGATGGCAACAACAGAGGTCTTCGCAGCAAAAGCAATACGAATATAGACCTTTAAGTTCACCAGGACATCTGTTGTGCTGTGGCACTTGCGAAAACCAAATTGAGAAGGGGAGAGGTGGTGACTGTTCCAAGAACCACATCAGACGAACGTTAACCATATGTTCAAAAGAGTTTGCAGACAACTCCTGAGGGCAATAGCCCCCCCACCAAGCCTCCTTCCAGCAGCAATGGGCCAGATAGGGAGGGGGGATTACAAACAAGAACCTAGTTCTCAACCCCATTTGTCTCCTACATACACATTAGCCACAATTAGTGTATTCTCGGTAAAACATCATTACAGGTATCTTTTGCAAATGTATCTTAGTTCAATGTAATATTGTGATGTAAAAAAATTTCTATCTGGAGAAAGGCTTATCCAGAAAACCAGAGATATTGATTAGTATGGATATTTAGGGTCACACATCCTATCAAAGTTTATAAACTCTCAAGGTCACTGAGAAATGTTCATTAAAGGTTTTTAACAAAACTACTATCTACACACTTATGATATAGAAAAAATATTTCTTTATAAATAATAATGTCAGTTCTAGTAGGGAACCTTGGCAGACCACTGAATATTCTTAATATGAAGTTCTACTTTCTCCATAGTTTAACTACCTAAACTATATTAAATTTTCCCATAAGCAAATCTTTAAATTATTTATACATCTTGAAAATGTATTATAAAATACTGTACATCATTTGCCTATTTTATTTCATAACCACATGCAAATGTAATAAAAAAACAGAGTTGAATGTAATTAAACAACAATTTCTGGGTGAGACCCGGAGGCAACCCCCAAAAAAACCAGGCTGATAAGGATATATTAGACTTTGGCATCGATCAATGTGAATGGAGTTCCAGGCCTACCAAGGACCACGAACCAGAACCTGGCCCCCTCAAAGGAGTGGAGGGGGGGAGAAACAATGGACTATAGAAATGCACATGTGGTTATGGAGCATTCTATGTATGCCATCGACTGGATCAGGCACCCAGAAAGATAAGTGTCCCCAAAACAAACCCCTATTCTGGTTGAAACTACTACTGAAATTCAAATGAGTGGACAGAACTCCACAAATGAAAACGAGCATGACATCACCATGTGCCACACTGGCATCTGTGCAGCTCCCCCCTCCCTGGGAGGAAGAAGGGGAAGCCCCTGACTCCTCATGTCAGCCACCCACGCCTCAGTTCTGAGGCTGGTTGTAAAAATATGCGAAAAACTGCCGACTGGAGGGAGGGATGTAGGGGAGCCTCCAGGTCTCACCCAGAAAATGACGTTTTATTACATTCAATGCTGGTTATCTGAGGGAAGCCCCTTTGGCTCCCCGGAGCTAACTACCCAAAGGCAAGGACAAAAAGGGACTTACCCAGGAAACCCCTGCACCAGAGGAAAGCATAAAGCTCCCCAACCCCCAGAGGCCAAAGCCAACAGGATAAGAACTTGGGAGAAATAATCCTGAACCAAAGGAGCCACTACAAACCAAGGGGAAGAGAGAAAAGAGAGCACCCTGTCCAATGACCAAGACGGCTCAGGCAGCGCATGAGTAGGCCAGAGGTGAAACAACGCCCGAGACAGCTTGTACAATGGCACAGAAGTAACATCAATGCCGAAAGCAAGCTGCAGCAGCTGCAGCAGCTCCACCAGCGCCACACAACACAAGGCGACAGTATTCTACATAAGATGATGGTCCTGAAACAACCACGAGAGGAGGAGGACAAGACAACATTAACAGAAAGCGAAGTACACCTACGAAAAGACAAAAAGAAAAGGAAGGACTGCCAGGAAACTTCATACTGCCGCCAATACCAAGCACATAGGTGGGACACCATTAACGAAACCACCTTATCACCATACAGATGGTGATAGACTCGAGTTTAAAATACCAGACGCAAAAACTCTAGGACAAGATCGAACCAGTCATGGAACGAGACTGTACCGATCTGCTGAAAGAGGCGGAGCCATGAGAAAACCCCTGGGTTCGGACACCGAGCAAGCAGTGCCTGAAATCAAGGCTCGGCCAGCCACCAAGGGGCCAGAGGACTACTCTCCCTTGGTAAGTCTCCAAGTGAGCCAGGACCTGGAGCAACAGCTTAACCGGGAAAAAGAGGTATAGGTAACAGTCCTGCCAAAAAGCATCGATCCGGTCAGCCTCGCCGTCATGTAAGGGTGCCACATACATCGGGAGGCACCTTGACCACGGCGACGCGAAGAGGTCCACCTCCGGGAGCCCGTATGTCTGGCATAGGCACCTTAACAAGTCGGCATCGACCATCCATTCCAGAGACAGGTGAATGAACTGAGACAGGCCATTCACCAGGATGTTGGACACCCCCGAACGTCAACCGCTAGGAGAGCCAAACCCGAGAACTCAGCAGATGAGTCACCCAAAGCGACCAGCCCAAAGAGCCAAGGAGCACATTGAATCCCCACGGTTCAGGCAATGAACTACCAGGGAACAGTCTGAATGGAGCCTGGTCATCAATCTGCAAGAAACCCTGAACCCTCCGAAGCAACATCCACACCACCGCGAACTCCTGCAATGTGCTGTGAGCCTGACGGAAGGACGGACCAAACCACTCCTGGCCAGCCTGGTGAGCACTGGTCACTGGCCTGGTTAGCCCCAGCCTAGAGATGATTCGTCCGTGAACACATCGAGCAAGGGCTTGGGTAGGTGCCAGGGTACTGAACCCTGAAAAACCCGAAGAGGAAGCCGGCAACGCAAGGTTCCCGGGGGACAAACCCAGCGATCGTGAGAGAGACGAAAGGGACAGCCCCAAAGGAACTAGAACAGCTGACGAAGCCAAACTCGACCCGGCGGGTAGACCATCATGGCAAAGTTCAGGCTCCGCACAAATCCAAGAGCAACCTCCGTGTGACCCGGGAGCCCCCAGAAACAGGCGAAGGTGGGACTGCAGCCAAAGCAGTCACCAGAGAGAGAGACACAAGGAAGCGGTCCATGAGTCTCACACAAGACCCACCAAGTTCAAACCTGAGAAGGAACCAGATGGGACTTCTGTCAGTTCACCAGGAACCTGAACCCGGCGAGCTGGGAAACAACCAAATCCCTGGCGAACCGACACACGGACTAGCTGGGAGCCCACACCAACCAGTTGTCGAGGCAGGCCAGAACCCGAACACCTAACAAATGCAGATGGGCCACCACGACCCAGGAAAGACGTGTGAACACAAGAGGTGCCAGGTTCAAACTGAATGGAAGGCAACGAAAGTGGTAACCGAAACGCCCCACAACAAAACCTAGCCAGTCCCTGAACCCGGATAAATCAGGACGTGTCAATAAGCATCCTGGAGGTCCAGGGACACCATCCAAGTGCCCAGCTCCAAAAGAAACTGGACCTGGGACAGAGTGGTCATCCGAAAGAAGGGGCCCAGGGGTTCAGATGGGACAAGTCCAGAATGAACTGCAGGTCCACAGAGTCCCGCTTCGGGACAGGAAACAGGCAGGAAACCCCAAGGGACATCATTGTTTCCACCACGCCCAAGAGTACCCACTCCAAGATGACCCAACAGAGCGCAGGATAAGAGGCCTGCCGCGAATCCCCCGAAGGAGGAGCCACCCAACACCACCGCAGGCTGTCGGAAACTACCCGAAAAGCCCAAAAATCATGAGACCAGGCATGAGCGAACAGAACGAGCCTCCCTTCCCCCCATCAACGGGGTAAACCGTGAAAAGGACGACGTCTCTTGTGAGAACCCGACTGACGCTCAGAGCGATCACAAAGCCGACTAGATGAAGATGGGCCCGAAGGTGGAGCCGGCCCCCGAAACTGTCACCGCTGGCCTACCACGACGAGGAACCCCGAGCCCTGGCACAACTCTCCATGAAGAAACCCCCCCCCCCCCCAGAGAACCAACAAGTCCAACATTGGACAGCAACTAGAAGAAGCTGCCTGCAGATAGTGCCCGATCGCAGAATCTACAAACAACAAAGGACAAAACAGAGACAAAAACGTAGGAGCCAGGGCCCAAGTAAATTCTAAAAAGGAAGCAAGCACCAACTGCCGACACGTGAAACACCGAGTGAAAAAGAAACATCGCATCCTGTAGGATCGGCGCAAACAGCTTCAACAGAGCAGATGATGTACATGCCGCCGAGACCAAGGCACCAGACCCAGGAACATCTCCAAGCACCTCCACATCCTCCACAAGCCAATCCAAGGACAGCTCCAGGAGGGAAAAGAACCGCAAGACTGAAGCCAACAGGCCATGAGTGCGTAAGTCCTCAGCAACTAGTGCAGCCGAAAGGGAGGGAACCTGCACATGAAGCTGTACCACGCACACATCCCAAGGAAGGGCAGGGGCGAACAAGCACGCATTGAGGTGCTCAAACTCGCCTCCCAGGTAAATCTGGACCACCGTCACTGCCTAGCACCACAGAAGTGTATGGGAACAACAGAATGTATGCCAAGCCTCCAACGAAAACACAGGGCAGTCTGCTAGCCAGGACAACTTCGGAACCGCATAATGAACCCAGTAGGGAGACGAAGACCCAAACCTGAATGAAGAAGGATTCATCACAGAGGCATAATCCAGGTCGCACAGGAAGTAAGCCACAATGGCTTTTCGCACCTCATGAGGCAGGATGCGGGAAGCTAAAAACCTCCGGAAGGACAGAACCGATGGACCTGAAGGGACACGGAACCGAACCTGGGGAGGGGCTGACACCAAATCCAACTCGTATGCGGAGGAAAGGAATGAAAATCCCACTTCTTGTAACAGCAAGCCCCTCTCCAAGGGTATAAAACCCCAAGTGGGGTTCAACAGGGCCCAAGGCCCCAAGTCAACTCCTCCCCAGCCCAGGGAACCTCCACATCAAGACCCCAGGCCGAGTCGTCCTCCAAAGCCTCAACCTCAAAAGAAAAAGCCGGAGCAGCCAGAAAAGTGGAAAGGAAAGGGGCTCACTGGTCAGACACAGACGTCACGGCTGGAGTAACCAACACGAATGCCTCCATCGCCACCCCGGAAGGGGCATTCCCCAAAACTGCCCAAGTCTCAAAACCAGCTAAAGCCTGCTCCGACCTCGAAGCTGTCAGACGTTTTGAAGCCGAAAGCAGGGGGAAAAGGGCCAGAATGAACCTCAGCAGGGGAAAGGATGAGGGGCGCACGAACTGAACCAGAGTCGAGGCGAATACCACCCCCAAGTCCAGGTCCCTATAACCAAAATGGGGCAGCCTCGAGGCTTCCAGAGAAGCAGCTAACCTAGCACGTTGCAGCAACCTAAACCTAGCATGCAATGCCTGAGCTGCCTGCACCCAAAGAGAATCATCAGTGAACTGGGTGAACTGAGTCACCAACAAGCAACAAAACTTACAGAACTCCAGGTCGAAGGTGTCACCGAGCCAACAGCCAGCATGACGGAGGCAAAAACAGAGAGCCACCCTGAGACAAGGGGTACAGAGCAACCCTCAGACTCGCATAAAGCGAGAGGGAACCCAGGGGTCACATCTATCAGACCCACACACCACCATGGGGATTCCCCGGGCCCCTTACACTGGTATCGCTAAGGGAAGCCCAGGCAGGGTACTGCTAACCGGCGCCAAAGTCTACCAAGAGATCCACTAAAAGCTGCAACCCGGGACGTGTCCACTCACAGGGACCTAGTGGAAGTACCATCAATAGGCAATATGTTAGGTAATAACCTAACATAAGGGGCAGACCCCGACCAGGCAGGATATAAAAACAAGAAAAAAAACGCAAGAGGACAACGTGCCCAGGTGGAACAGAGCTGGCCAATATGAGAGGTGATAACTAGCTTTGCAGTACTCCACACCGCCTACCAGTGCAAACTATCTCTTCTCAAAGGCAAACAAGGGTGCAGAAAACACCCTAGCACACTAAGAGCAGTTGATCACCCAGCAGCAAAAAAACAAGCAGAGGTAGATCCCACAGTGACTTATGGAAGGTGGCCCCAAGCCCCAAGGGCAGTACTTACAGGGCACCTAAGGAAGGTGACATGCTGCCCGAGTACCTGTGAGATTACTCCTGGCTCGCGCACCACCAGAAAAACTGCTCAACACCACAAGGCACAGACAGAGCTGGAGGACAGAATTCAGGAGCCAGAGTCACACGACCGTTGCCAATCACATCAGCCAAAGAATTGAAGTATGGGTAGCTGGCGCAAGAGGTCTGAGGCTTCCCCTCCCCCTGGGGAGGGGGTAGCTGCAAAGATGGCTGCGCGGCACTTGGTGACATCATGCTTGTTTGCTTGTTTTCATTTGGAGAGTTCTGTCCACTTGTTTGACTTTCAGTAGCAGTTTCAACCAGAAAAGTGGTTTGTTTTGGGATGCTTACCTTTCTGGGTGCCTGACCCTGACGATGGCAGACATAGAATGCTCCATAACTACATGAGCATTTCCATAGGCCATTGCTCCTCGTGCCTCTCTGAGGGGGCCAGGTTCTAGCTCGTGGTCCCTAGTAGGCCTCGAACTCCACTCGCACTGATGCCAAAGTTTAATATTTCCCTATCAGCCTGGATAGTAGAAAGGGCTCCCCCCCCCCCCAGAAAACACATTAAATACTGAATTAAGAAATTTTAACACATTCTAAAAAGGTATCTTAAAAGGTATTTTTTAATATAAATTACCTGTACAATCTTTAGTATAGTAGCCAGTTTCTCATATCCATGAGGTGAAAGGGCCAAGGCCAGGAGGGATGATCAATTATTTTAGAGACAGGGAACATACGGTGCCTCTTGGCATCCCAGACTGCCTTCTACATGCACTAACATATTACCAGTACCAACACACCTCTCAAATTCCACAGTACTAGGAAGGCAAAGAAGGGCAGCATATAAGATTGCATTCTGAAATGCAGGCTATGAATCTTAAGACCTTAATCCTATTTTTACCAAAGTATTATAATTTATTCAAACTGCTACACACGAATGCAATCAACAGAATATCAACAAGGCAGATTTAATATTTTAGTAAAGTTCCTTATATCTTCAGAGGCTCGAGAGACTTTGAGCACAGTCTGGCCAAGAGTCCCGACAACTGAAGAAGTGAGGAGGTTCCCTGAACAATGCGTAGATGAGTGTAGCCTATTTCCTGTAACAAACAAATTATTGTATTAGGACAAAATTAATTCCTGTTTCAGCACTCCCATATAAATGTTAATATAAAAATATATATACAGTACTGTATATATAAAAATTTACAGTACAGAAACTTATCTAATCTACTCATCATCTATCTGAAATTCTGTATAAAGTTTCCATCACGGCCATGGCACAGAGCATGTACCAGATAATTAAGAAAAAGCTGGTAAATTGACAAAACTTGCAAATTATCTGTCACTTTGTGCAGCTATTTCATCTGACACACACTATGCCCACATACGCCCAATGGCAACTGACATACTGTCTCCACTCGCTAATCCGGATTATATGGGAAGGACCCCCAGCCGGATTATCACGTTTTCCGGATTAACGTACTTTTCTCCCCTTTGATTCCAAAAGTGACCATTTCCAACTATTTTTACACCACAAACAACAATTTTAATTGCCTTGCCACATATAATTATAATATATTAAAATAGAAACTTCAACTTACCTTATTGTTGTTCGTGTTCTTGAAATTAAGAACTCTTGACAATTTACGTAACCTATACTAACACAACACTAAAATTAACACTTAAAATTACTGTACAATTCATTAGGCAAAGTTAGTTTTGACTGCCAGCTGCTGAGGCCTCACTGGTTGAAGGCCCTTGGGTTGTCGGTGACGCCTCGCTGGTTGAAGGAGCTTGGCATGCCTGTGACGTCTCACTGGTCGAAGGCACTTGGCTTGCCTGTGACACCTTTCTGGTTGAAGGCACTTGGCTTGATTTTCTTACCATATAAGAATCAAGTTTAGCTTGCCTTCTGTGTTCATTGGCCTGTTGTATGATCAGCTCTTTGGTTTGCCTCAGGTACTGATACATGTTTTCAACTTCTGGATTGGATGGATGAAAAATTAATTAATCCGTCAACATAGGTCATGAGTACACTATTTCGTCGTCAGTGGTGTTGGTTCTTCACTGCCTTCGTCATCCTCCTCTTTGTCGACCTCACCAGTAATAGATTGGAGAATCTCATCTTTCACTCATCACACCATATCCTGGGTCATTAGCATCTCTTTCAAGCCACTCAACCACATCCTGGCTTTCTAAGTTTTCTCTAGCATTTCTGAACATCTAAAACATTTCTAAACACTTCGAAAATGGTAAACTTGAGGCAGCCAAAACTCGATCATTACTTTACCTGCCAAGCTTGTAAGCGGCACTGACCACATTAACTTTAGAACCGCAGTATAGTGTGTAGCGTATTGTTGCCAAGTCACTTATGTTTACAATGAGAGAACAATCCTTGTGTTACCGTATGCAGCAAGCTGTTGCCATGTTTACATTGAGGGAACAATTCTTGTTCTAACAGTAAATGTACTTGGATTGTACCTGGATGGGGTTCTTGGAGTTGTTCTACTCCCTAAGCCAGCCCAGGGGACCAGGCTTGACTTGTGACACCTTGGTCCAACAAGCTGTTGCTTGGAGCGGCTTGAAGAAAAACTATCCAGTTTTCTGCTGAAAAACGTCTACATATATTCCGGAAATATTTCTTATAATCGCTGGAAGTATCATTCAATTTAACGGCCTATATGGGGCTGTACCTTGGTCGTTATTTCCGGAGCTCCAGTATTTCCGAAGTTAAGATTGTCTGTAATTTTTTCAAGTAACATTCAGGTAGGATATACTTATACTGTATAACAAGTGGACCACACAACAAGTGAACCATATAAACCAAACACCTCCCTCCTCCAAATGTCTTCCATCCCTCCCTCATTATCTTCCATCCCCTCCCTCATTATCTTCCATCCCTGCCTCATTATCTTCCATCCCCTCCCTCAATGTCTTCCATCCCCTCCCTCATTATCTTCCATCCCCTCCCTCATATCTTCCATCCCTTCCTCATTATCTTCCATCCCTTCCCTCATTATCTTCCATCCCCTCCCTCACTGCATTCCTCATAACATAGAACAGCAGGCGATGGAGGAAGGAGCTATTAACGGAGTTGAGGGAGCTACTATATCGGGTCGAGGCCTGCTACCCGGACATCTGTCTGCGCCTGCTC
>WNGS01009814.1:22476-33872 GCA_020271785.1 Procambarus virginalis | reverse complement strand
CTACGAGTCCAAAAGTGACCATTTCCAACAATTTTTATACTACAACAACATAATTTGAATTGCCTTGCCACATATAATTATTAATATTCAACTAGAAACCTCAACTTACCTTGTTGGTGTTCGTCTTCTTGATTGATGCCACACATCTTGAAGTTAAGAATTGTTACAATTTACTAACCTATACTAACACAACACTAAAATTAACACTTAAATTACTTACAGTTCATTAAGCAAAGTTAGTTTTGACTGCCAGCTGCTGAAGCCTCACTGGTTGAAGGCATTGGGTTGCCTGTGAGGCCTCATTGTTAAAGGCGCTTGGTTGCGCTCACTTGTTGAAGCGCTTGCATGCCCTCACTTGTTGAAGGCACTTGGCTAGCCTGTAACGCCTCACTGTTAAAGGCGCTTGCTTGCGCCTCACTGTTGAAGGCGCTTGGCTTGCCTGTTGCGCCCACTTGTGAAGGCGCTTGGCTTGCCTGTTGCCCCTCACTTTTGAAGGCGCTTGGCTTGCCTGTGGCGCCTCACTTGTTGAAGGCCTTGCTTGCTGTTGCCCTCACTTGTTGAAGGCGCTGCTTGCTTGCGCCTCACTTGTTGAAGGCGCTTGGCTTCCTGTGGCGCTCACTTTTGAGGCGCTTGGCTTGCCTGTGGCGCCTCACTTGTTGAAGGCGTTGGCTTGCCTGTTGCGCCTCACTTGTTGAAGGCATTTGGCTGCCTGTGACGTCTCACTGGTTGAACAACACGTAACTTGTCTTTAATTGCCAGGACAACCTTCTTCCTCTTACACCACAAGACGATTGCATGCTCTACCAGGCATAGTCTTGGCCAAAAATGTTCAAAGTTACTATGAAAATAAAAAAGTTATTTAAAAAATATTTCACTAATGGCCAGCACTGTGACGCCTCACTGGTTTGAGGCGTATAACAGTAACTTGTCTTTAATTGTTAGGACAACTTTCTCCTCTTAACACCTACAGAACAAATGATGCTGCTACCAGACATAGTCTTGGCCAAAAATGTTCAAAGTTACTATGAAAATAAAAAAGTTATTTAAAAAATATTACTAATGGCGCAGCACTGTGTATAACACGAGGGACGGACGCACATGGTTGACCAGTGTTGGACGGGTCCACTTGGGGTGGGGCAGCTATAGCACCTTACGTAGGCTGCCAGGAGGAAAAAACTCAAATATTTTTTAAGGAAACTTCAGCCTGTGCACATTGCTTTTAGAAAACTTATTTATTTGTTATTACATACCTTATTTCATTTCTTTTTGGCTATGATTAATTGTTCTAAAATTAATGGTAATTCCTGTAACCAGGTGGTCCCTCCCGACGCTCTCCTCCCACCTCCCGACACCACCACCCACCCACCCCACCCCCTCCTCCACCATGCGTCTAGAGCCACAGACGGGATTAATACGGTATGGCCGAATGTTCATCGACCAAACCAGCTTTAATCCGGTTCCTGTGGCCATTTTGGCGGATATTGTGATAACTTTATTCGATCACGATTTTGGCCGTATAAGGGCATTTTTCAGATGTTCGAATCCCGGATAATCGCGGGGTTACAGTATTCCAGTAAAATATTACTACGGCGTAAAATAGAAACATGTCAACCCTTCTTGTTCAATTTGTGCAATGTTAATTAGATCAATTGCCTTACGAGAAAAGGTATTAATATCCAATATATTTATTGGTTACCTTACCTTACCTTGAGGTGTTTCCGAGGCTTAGCGTCCCCACGGCCCGGTCGTCGACCAGGCCTCCTGGTTGCTGGACTGATCAACCAGGCTGTTTGACGCGGCTGCTTGCAGCCTGACGTATGAGTCACAGCCTGGTTGATCAGGTATCCTTTGGAGGTGCTTATCCAGTTCTCTCTTGGTGATGATAGTTTAAATTGTCCTCCTTCAGTTCCCCAAATAATTAATAGTAAACCGAAATGGTTTAAGTCCAGGATCGCTATGAGCGTCTCTGCGCATGCGTGATTGGGCGTGGTGGCAGGAAGGAGGCGTTCTTCAAGCACAGGGCGTCGCGTGGTGCACACGTGCCTCCACAGACAGCAGCCATTTAACAAGATCACTTGGTCTACAGTACTTAAACTGTTTAATTATGCGTCTACAAAGATAGTCACGGCCCATAATCACATGTCCACAGCAGTAAAAGGGACTGGCAGATGCGATATCAGCAGGCTTTAGTGTTCCAACACGCCTACGTTAAGTATACCTTTTGGTTTGATACATCATTCTAGATTGTGTATTTGTGGGTAGCCTGTCATTAAGTTGTGTGAAGACCAGCAATACCATGTTAGTTTCTTTCAGTTTTTAACTCCAATTTCAGTGAATATTGGAATAATTTATAGCCTAGTCAAATGCTACTCAAATTTCCCTGATTACAGCGTGTAGACGAGGATGAACCAAGTATTTCTTCCTTCACCTATGATGTTCACAAATGGTGCTTCTTCCTTATTGGAACTTTGTGATCAAGCTGATTAGTGAAACGGACTTAGTGAAGTCGTCTTACAACCAAAACAAATATTGTTTCGTAGAAAATTTGACTAATGCTATTACAGTATTAATTTCTATACAGTATATGTTTTCATATATGATGATCAAGAAGAATATATGGCAATAATTTACTTCTCAGTATTCAATAAGTTTGCATTTATTATTTCTTAGGATTTAATAATCTTTCAATATACTGATCATTTAATATTTCATGATCCTTTAGAATCTACATTCTAGTTAAGATTCTATTATTTTACCTGGTTGATGGGGTTCTGGGAGTTCTTCTACTCCCCAAGCCCGGCCCGAGGCCAGGCTCGACTTGTGAGAGTTTGTCCACTAGGCTGTTGCTTGGAGCGGCCCGCAGGCCCACATACCCACCACAGCCCAGTTGGTCCGGCACACCTTGGAGGAATAAATCTAGTTTCCTCTTGAAGATGTCCCGGTTGTTCCGGCAATATTTCTTTTGCTTGCTGGGAGGGTGTTGAACAACTGCGGACCTCTGATGTTTATTACTAACCCCATTAATGAACTGGTGACGAACCACACTGGTTCCTAGATATACAGTATATGAACTTCTAGAAATACCCCCCCCCCCAATGTTGATATTTGAGGCTTTTAACTTTAATCAATTAATAATACAGTCCATTCATTCTCTTTAAGTGATTGTTAAATAATTTAACATACATAGACTCTGGTTCTATAGTGTCAATCTTATAATCACTTTTAATTGTTTTCCCTCTTTTCTCAAAAGTGGGTGGTCCTTCGACTTATATTAATTTTCATAATTAAATAATTCCACATTTAAGTCAAAGCCCCAGAAACCCAGTGAGTGGATGTAGCAGGTGGTAATTACCTAAGTGTAATTACCTAAGTGTAGTTACAGGATGAGAGCTACGCTCGTGGTGTCCCGTGGCGGTGTCTCAAAGTTTGCAGTGTGACCTCGAAAGGTATAGTATCCTCATGCCGTGATATCTAAACGATCAAACGTTTTAGATCTCGAGGAGTTGAACTGAAGGTTACACAGCGGAACTCTGGTCTGAAGGATTACTTAATAACGACCAGCATTTAACCAGGGAGGTTAAAGGCAGGCCCCCGTTATATCATTCCCAAGGGTGCTTCCAACTTAACTTTCCTTACATCCGACTCATTTAGGTAAACATCAGATCAAGCATGGCTGGTTCATCTTCTCCTCTCATTCTTGCCAGTCCCTTGATGTGTTGGTTTAGAAAGTTTCTTGTTGCCACGTCCAGCAGCTTAGCTCTCCATGTGTCTGGTCCTCCATATGAGTCTCTGTTCTCCCAGTCTATTTTTCCGTGGTTTAAGTCTTCCATGATTAGTAGTCCGGATCCGTTACTCCTAGCGACAGAAGATGCTCTCTCTATTATATCAATGGTGGCCACGTTGTTTTTATCATATTCATGTCTGGGTCTTCTGTCATTTGGTGGAGGGTTACATATATGACTACTACTGTAACCTTTTGTCCTCCAACTGCTATGGTACCTGTTATGTAGTCACTGAAACCTTCACAGCCCTGAATAACCATCTCCTCAAAACTCCAGTCTTTTCTTATCAGCAGAGCTACACCACCACCACCACCTCTTCATTCTCTTTCCTCACTACATAGTAGTCCTGCAGAAGTACTGCATTTGTTATGGTTTTTGTCAGCTTTGTTTTTGTGAGTACTATTATGTCTGGGTTTTCTTCTAGTGGCCATTCTCCAAGTTTACTTGTTTTATTTGTAATCCCATCTATGTTAGTATACATTGCCTTGAAGCTCACCTTCTTCTGTTCATTCTCATAACCCCTTCTTGGTGAGCGTTCTGCTAAGGAGGAAGTGTGCTACAGTGTGCAGCATGCTGTTGCCTTGTCGACAGTGAGAACAATCCTTGCGCTACAGTGTGCAGTGTGTTGTTGCCAAGCTTACAGTTAGAATTTTCTTTGCACTAGTGTGCAACATGCTGTTGCCAAGCTTACAGTGAGAGAACAATCCTTGTGCTACAGTGTGCAGCATGATGTTACCACATCTACAGTGAGAGAACAATCCTTGTGCTACAGTGTGCAGCATGCTGTTGCCATGTCTACAGTGAGAGAACAATCCTTGTGCTACAGTGTGCAGCATGCTGTTGCCATGTCTACAGTGAGAGAACAATCCTTGTGCTACAGTGTGCAGCATGCTGTTGCCATGTCTACAGTGAGAGAACAATCCTTGTGCTACAGTGTGCAGCATGCTGTTGCCATGTCTACAGTGAGAGAACAATCCTTGTGCTACAGTGTGCAGCATGCTGTTGCCATGTCTACAGTGAGAGAACAATCCTTGTGCTACAGTGTGCAGCATGCTGTTGCCATGTCTACAGTGAGAGAACAATCCTTATGCTACAGTGTGCAATGTGGTGCTGCCAAGTTTACAGTGAGAACAGTCCTTGTGCTACAGTGTGCAGCACGCTGTTGATACGTTTACAGTGAGAGAACAATCTTTGTGCTAATTTACACCAGTGGTATGTGTGTAACTTGCAATTTGTTAATATATAGTCATATATTAGTATGTATAACCAAGCTTTTTATTTTAATTCTGATTCTTACCTTGATAAATTCTAACTTGAGAAATTCTGCCATGTTGGTGTTCTTGCAAACTCTGAAGATGTTGCTAATTATGTCCTCAGAAGCATAGCCCAATTTCCACAGATGAGCTAAAATCTAATAATAAGCACAGAATTATAACAAATGTATTAACCAAATTGAAGCTAATTAAATACTTCATCAATAAATTCCACAGAACACTGTATTCTTAATTCAACAGAAATGAAACAAGCATGTTTATTGAGAAGAATCTCTGTCAATCACAAGTTTAAAAAAAAAAAAACAATGTTGACTGTAATGAAACGCCATTTTCTGGGCGAGTCTCGGAGGCTACCCGGAGCTATCCAGGCTGATGTGGATATTCCTACCTTTGGCATCAGTTGATGTAGGTAAAGTTCTAGGCCTACCGGGAACCATGAGCCAGAACCTGGCCCCCTCAGAGAATCATGAGGAGCAATAGTCCATAGAATACACACGTGATTTTGGAGGATTCTATATCTGTCATCGACCGGGACAGGCACCCAGAAAGAAAGGTAAGCACTACAAAACAAACCTCCTAATCTGGTTAAAAAACCAGCGTTGAATGTAATGAAACGCCATTTTCTGGGTGAGTCCCGGAGGCTCCCCGGAGCTATCCATGGCTGATATGGATATTCTAACTACTTTGCATCAGTCGATGTGGGTGGAGTTCTAGCCTACCGGGGACCACGAGCCAGAACCTGGCCCCCTCAGAGAGGCACGGGGAGCAATGGCCCATAGAATGCACATGTGATTTGGAGCATTCTATATCTGCCATCGACCGGGACAGGCACCCAGAAAGGTAAGCGCCTCAAAACAAACCCTATTCTGGTTAACAACAAAAATTAACAAACGAGTGGACAGAACTCCCCAAAAGAAAAACGAGTAAACTAGCATGACGTCACACCAGCCGCGCCGCATGTCTGCGCAGCTCCCCCCTCCCCGGGAGGGGGAAGGGGGAGCCCCAGACCCCCGCGCCGGCTATCCACACCTCAGTTCCGAGGCTGGATATCAAAACCACGAAAAACCGCCGACCGGAGGGCGGGAGGGATGCCGGGGAGCCTCCGGGACTCACCCAGAAAATGGCGTTTCATTACATTCAACGCTGGTTTTCTGGGGGGAGCCCCTACGGCTCCCCGGAGCTACCTCACCAAAGACTACCTAAGAAAACAAGGGGACATACCCGGGAGGTGGTCGGTGAACCACTCCTCAACACGAAGTCAAGACAACAACCAAAATGGCCCCTCCGGAAAGCAGCAGGCACAACATTCGCCAGAAAAAGGGAGAACGGCCACAGACGAAGAAAACTATGACCAAGATCATAGGAGCCAAGAAACCACTGCGCCTGAGAAGAGCATGAAGCACTGCCACACGACCCCCAGAGGCCAATGCCAAAAGAGCCGAGGCAAAGCAAACCTGGCCCCGAGGAGCCACAACCACCAAGGAGAAGAAAAACAGGAGAGCACCCAGTCCAAAGACCTGGACGGCACAGGCAGTGCAGAAACAGGCCGGAGGTGAAACAATGCACGATACAGCCTGCGAAACGGCACAGAAGGAACATCGATACCGAAAGCTAGCAGCAGAAACCCAGGTGCAAGACCCAGGAACAGTCCCAAGCGCCTCTACACCTTCTGCAAGCCAATCCTATGACAGCCCCAGGAGGGAAAAGAAAACGCAGGACCAAAACCAAAATGCCACAAGCGTGCAAGGCCACCACCACAAGTGCAGCCGACAGGGAAGGAACCTGCATAAGGAGCCGCCCCGCACCAACCCCCGGCAGAAGGGCAGGAGCGAAGACTCAGGAAAAGGAGCAAAAGCGCCCACAGGAAAACGAGGAGCGCCGAGACAGCGCGAAGAGGAGATATATGCACAAAAGAACCAGAAGGCCAAACATCCAGAAACTGCCGGGAAGAGGACCCACAAGCCCTAGAAAGGACCGGAGGGAAGCTCAACCGAATGACGACAGACGTACCAGAAAAAGGGAAAGAGCTGACTGGGGTTAGAAGACACAGAATTGCACTTTCCCACTCTCATTATTCCTGCCCTTTCATTCTCCGCCGCACACGTACATGTACGTTTACAGGAGAGTGAAGGAGGAGGGGCCCACTGGGAAGTGTGTCAAGGAAAACCCAGCACAAAGACGCCGCCAGAGTAGCAGGCGCCGGCCCCGTCAACGAGAGGAGCAGCAGTGTCATCGCCGGCTGCATTCTCTCTATGGTGTGGGTGCCAGAAGCCACGGAGCGACCGGGGACAAGGAAGAAAGATGTCGTTGACGGGTGTCACGAACCCCAACAGATGACCAATGCAGTATATGGCGCTAGGACTGACCTGCGCCGGTCGGACTGACTGACATGTCAACGTCACACAGTGGGTGTTGAACTCCCCTCTGTTTATCCGCTTTCTCCTTTCCCACGGCAATTGGGTGCAGCAACCAAGGCTACCCCAAAACAGTCCCAAACCTTCGAAAACAAAAGCAGCAAACAAAGAACGAAGGCACAAAAACTCCGTCGCACCCGAGACCAAAAGTCATGCAGAACCCCAAGAAGAGGGGGACATGACTGAGAAGGCCCGTCCTGGAAAAAGGTGCGAAGACTGTAGAAAAACACCCACCGACAGGACGGAAACAACGGGCACGCTGGACAAGGAAAACCGAGCCCAGGGAGGGACCGATGCCCACAACGCACGTGCGGAGCGGGACGGAAAAAAACCCCACACCACAAAACCGTAAGCCTGGCCCAGAGGGGTAGAAAGACCCCGGCGGGGACCAACGGGGCCGAAGGCCCCTTACGTTAGCACCACCCCAGCCCCGGGAACCCACCCTGCAGGCCCGGGGCCGAGCTGTCCCCTCAAAGCCCCAGCGTCAAGAAAACCCCGGGGCAGCCGTGAAAAACACCAAGGAAGGGAGCCCACTAGGCTCCGGAACGTGAACGGAAACCGGAGGAAAAAGCGAGGGGCGAGACGAAGACCCCAAGCTCATCCCCAACCAGCACAATGAGGCAAGGACAAAACAGAATCCAAGGAACCTGGAAAACCAGGCCCAGCACAGCAAGACCGACAAGGAAGGAGGGCCCCAAAAAGAGCACGGAAGGGCCGAACATAATGCCACAACCAACCCCGACACACAGCTGCAGTACCAAAAACGCAGCAAAACGTCCCCACACTCCCCGAGGGAGCGACAGAGAAGATAGATAAATCGTACACGAGCGGCACACAAGGGGACACAGGCGGAAACCGAGCACCCAACCGAGCCACAGGGACGGTAGGAGAAACGTGTGCAGTGTAACAGGCAACCGAAGGAACACATTGGGCAGCCCAACATGGGCTGATCCCATACACAGCCCCAAGAGCAGAGACGAGAGCGCCCATGAAGCACAGAAACCGCTCAACAGGCAAACGACAGGGGAGAGGCGGAACTAAAGAGCCAGAACCCAACCCCGCAAGCACACAACACCCTCGACACAGGAAACGTACCACCACACAGGCACCCCCACCGTTGCACCGTGGAACAAGGTGGAGGCGGGGCCCCGAACTCAAGCCAGGTGAGACAAGCAAAGGAGAGGGGCAGGAGTACAGGCAGGGGTCGCCTCGAAAAGGCCAAGAGGCCACCCGCAGACACCCGTGAACCGAGGAAGGAATCAGGTGGAGAGAACAAGAGCAGCCCAATATGGGCTAATAGCCCAGCAGCAGGCACCTCGGGCGATACGGACCACTGTCACAAGTACGTACGTACACCCATGCCTACGCCCAAAAACAGCGTCAGGACGAAGGAAACGCCAAACCGCACCAACTCACCTGCAGAACTGTTTTAGTGTCAGAGTGGTTGACAAACGGAATGCATGAGGAAGGGATGAGGTGGAGGCTGACTCCATACACAGAGTCAAGTGTAGAGATGATAGAGCCCAATAGGCTCAGGAATCGGTACACATGTTGATTGACTGTGGAGAGGCAGGACCAGAGAGCCAGAGCACAACCCCGCAAACACAACTAGGAGAGTACAGCAGCACCCCAGACAACCCCCAAGCAACGGGGCACGGATGGGATGAAGAGCGAGAGGCGAAGCCCCCCGAGAAAATGGAAGCACAACACATGTGCACACCGCCCGGAACCAAAACAAACTCACGGTGCATGCGCAGGACGCGAAAGAAAAGTAGCCCAACAGGGCGAGAAGTAGCCCAATACCGCTACAAGTAGCCCAATACTGCTACAAGTAGCCCAATACTGCTACAGTAGCCCAATACTGCTACCAGTAGCCCAATACTGCTACAAGTAGCCCAATACTGCTACAAGTAGCCCAAACTGCTACAAGTAGCCTAAAACTGCTACAAGTAGCCAAAACTGCTACAAGTTGGACACGCAGGAGGTAAGCCGCAAAGGCCAACGGCACCGCAGACGAAGAGATGCGGTTAGCCGAAAAACTCCGGAAGACGGAACCGAAGGAACCACAGGGACACGGAACCGAACCCGGGGAGGAGCAGAACCCAAGCCCAAGTCGTACGCAGAGGGGGGAAAGAAAAACCCCACTCCTCGCAACAGTAAGCCCCGCTCAGAAGGACGGAATCCAGGCGGGGCGCAATGGAGCACAAAGCCCCCCAAGGTCGCTCCTCCCCAACCCCAGGAGCCTCTACACTAGGCCCCGGGGCCGAGTCGACCTCCAAAGCCCCGGCCCCACAAGAAAAAGCCGGGGCAGCCGAGAGAGCTGGAAGAGAAGGGGCCCACTGGTCAGACCCCGGAGCATCGGCAGGAGGAACAGACTCGAATGCCTCCGTAGCCCCCCCGGACGGGGCAACCCCCGAAACTGCCCGTCTCAGAAACCTCTAATCCCCACCCCGACCCGAAGCCTCAGACGCTTGGGGGCCGGAAGTAGGGGGGGGGGGCAGAATGAACCACTAAAGGGGAAGAACAAGGGGGTGCGGGCGGAACCAAGGCCGAAGCGACCAACACCCCCAAGTCCGGGTCCCTATACACAAAGCGGGGCAGCCGCGGGGCGTCCGGGGAAGCAAGAGTCCGCTCGCGTTGCATAACCTAAACCTACCTGCAACGCACGAGCTGCCTGCACCCGAATTGATTCAGCAGCAGACTGGGTGAATTGAGTCACAAACAAGCAACATAGCTCGCAGGACTCAGGGTCGAATGTGTCACCGACCCAACAGGCAGCATGACGGAGGCAAAAACAATGAGAGTCACCCTGAGACAAGGGGACAGAGCAACCCTCAAACTCGCACACAGCGAGAGGGGACGCAAGGGACTCCTCCATCGGACCCGAGAGCCCCCGCGGGGTTTTCCAGGGCCCCTAGACTGGGTCTGCTAAGGGTTATCCCAGGCAGGGCACTGCTAACCGGCTACCCAAACTACCAAAAATCTGCTAAAGCTGAACCCACGGGACGTGTCCACTCGCGAGGGCGAAGCAGGGGGTGCCACCACACAAACGATCCTAATATAAGGGGAACAAGGCAGACCCCCTACCAGGCAAAAACAAAAAGAAAAGAAAAACCACCCAGTGGACAACGGACCCAGAGGGAACAGAACCGGCCGCTGTAATAGGTGAAAACTAGCAACGCAGTGCCCCGCGCCCCACCAGTGCTATAACTACCACTTACCCCAAGGTAACAAGGGAGTAAAACCCCAAACCCTCAGGGCGGCCAAACGCCAAGCAGCGAAAAGCCAACAGAGGTAGACCCAAGGCGACTTGTGGAAGGTAACCCCAAGCCCAAGGGGGGTACTTACAGGGCACTCAGGGAAGGTGACCCTAAGCACATGCAGCCCGAGTACCTGAGAATACTACTCCCAGCTCACACGACCACCGTAAGAGCAGCACTGAAAACAATTCACAGCGCTGAGACAAGACTGGAGCTGGAGCCACACGACCATGCACGATCCCATCAGCCGAGGAACTGAGGTGTGGATAGCCGGCGCGGGGGTCTGGGGCTCCCCCTTCCCCCTCCCGGGGAGGGGGGAGCTGCGCAGACATGCGGCGCGGCTGGTGTGACGTCATGCTAGTTTACTCGTTTTCTTTTGGGGAGTTCTGTCCACTCGTTTGTTAATTTTTGTTGTTAACCAGAATAGGGGTTTGTTTTGTGGCGCTTACCTTTCTGGGTGCCTGTCCCGGTCGATGGCAGATATAGAATGCTCCAAATCACATGTGCATTCTATGGGCCATTGCTCCCCGTGCCTCTCTGAGGGGGCCAGGTTCTGGCTCGTGGTCCCCGGTAGGCTAGAACTCCACCCACATCGACTGATGCAAAGTAGTTAGAATATCCATATCAGCCATGGATAGCTCGGGGAGCCGTAGGGGCCCCAGAAAA
>WNGS01009814.1:5619-22376 GCA_020271785.1 Procambarus virginalis | reverse complement strand
GGCCTCAGTATCAAGTAAGCTACCAAGCCTGACGCACGCAGCATGAGCTCACAGCACTGCTGTTCAGCTTGTGACCACAGCATCGCCTAAAAATGCCATAATATACTTGTTCATGCTATTATGTAGCGATAATAATATTACAGAAGACCCCTGACTGTGAAATAAAAACTGACCATGGGTCTGATAATCAGAGGATTGTGATGATATTTAGCGCTGGCTCCATGGAGGGAGGAGTATGCTGTGGGAGGGAGGTGGTGGCATTGTTATCTGACTGTGTGTGGCCACCTTTTATTGACTGCACTCACCATACCAGCTTAGTGGTTCGTTATGGTGAACACAAATGTAGATACTATATATAACGTGTGTATAGAGGGTATAAACAGCAAGAGTAGGAGTTGGGAGCCGCCATTTTGGTGAGAGAGGAGCGTCGTCTGCAGGAATTATCGTGTTGTTTACTGGTGACCACGTGGTCTTTGGGCACCATACCGTTTACTTGTACAAGTATGGTGAATAAAACCGGTAGATATTTATATATAATGTGTGTATATAGCGTAATAACACCACAAGCAGAATTGTTGGAGGAGAAATTAGTGCGTCTGGCCTTGAGGGCGGCAGCCATCAGCTGACTGTGAGTCCTACTCTTTGTGGCTTTAACTCACCATACAGCTTAGATGTCAGTTATGGTGAACAAAAACATGTAAATACTTATATATAACGTCTGTATATAAAGCAAAAACAGTATGGTGAGTGGAAAATGGTGGCAAGTCAGGTGAGGTGAGGGAGTGGCAGCCAGTGGCGGGCTGCCACTGCCACTCAGCATACCAACTTAGTGGTTCGTTATGGTGAACACGAATGTAGATAATTATATATAGCGTCTGTATCTAGTGAATAAAAGCAAAAACAGTACTGTGGGAGGAGAATGTGGGTGAGTCAGATGACTTGAGGGAGGGCGTGAGTGGCTGGCTGGTACACGGCGGTCACTCCTCGTTACTTTTTGACTCATAATAGCAACTTAGTGGTTCGTTATGGTGAACAAAACATGCAGATACTTATATATAACCTGTATATATAGTGTAACAACCGACAAAGTGTTTGTTCACTGTTTGATGAACATAATTTGAATCAACAATAAGCACACCATATTTTTGAGTACAGCGATGATTCACTCAATTCATTATGTAAATATATCACACTACACACTATTGAATAATATTACAGCAAAAAACTACGAAAAATCAATCAGAGACATTGAAATAATTCGGCAATTATCTCTTTGTGGCAACTCCGGTCTGACAGCTGGTGAGCAACAGACCGCCTGGGACGCATGCTGAGTGAGCGCCTGTTTTGTGCCATACTTCCCTGCCCTATAGCGGCCAATATATTCAACTTACGATTTTTTTATTATTTTTCCCGTGATCAGTGAACACAAATTAAGGAAGTTAGGAAGAAAAAAATAATTTTTTTTTTTTTTTTGTATGCGCCTGTGGGTGTCAAATGGTGTATAGCTATGCGCCATTTAAGGGTTAATGAAACGTACAGTAATTTTAGTAATTACTAAATACAAATTACAGTAATTTAGTGTTAATTTTAGTGTTGTGTTAGTATAGGTTACGTAAATTGTTAAGAATTCTTAACTTCAAGATGTGTGGCATCAATCAAGAAGACGAACACCAACAAGGTAAGTTGAGGTTTCTAGTTGAATATCTAATAATTATATGTGGCAAGGCAATTCAAATTATGTTGTTTGTAGTATAAAAATAGTTGGAAATGGTCACTTTTGGACTCGTAGGTGAAAAAGTACCATTATCCAAAAAATGTGATAATCCGGCTGGGGGTCCTTCCCATGTAGTCCGGATGATCGAGTGGAGACAGTAGTTGCAGGTGATATTTTGGCGGGCAATGGTGCGGGATGGGTGCATTGAGGGTCGGTACGGTGTCTCGCATGTCTGTTCTAGACCACACTTGCAGGTAGACTAGTTATTATTCGCTACTCTGCTGGTTCTATGCTTGGGCGCCGCCTCACAGTTCTCCACAGGTTGGCAGGACTTTTCCTTGGACGTACGGAACGGTTTGAGTTCCTTCCTTGGTACTTTGTAGAGCTTTGCTTCTCTAGTTAGGCTCATGCATTTGGAGCGAGTATCTTCTTGGGATACTCTACTCACTCCGCACCCTTGTTCACTGTTCCATCCTTGTTTACTCTTCCCCGCTTAGTGGGATTGTGTCGATAGCTCCTGACTGGGGTGTTTGGTGTGGTGTTTGGTCACCTTGCATGTGTCTTTAGTGCCTGTTTTGTCCATCTTTTGTTCTTTGTTGTCCTGTGGGGTCTGCCCCGCATTTTGGTGCTTTTGTTTTCGTTGTCGACCCCTGGGGTCTTTTCCCTGTCTGGACACTTTCCTTGCCTATCTTCGGTGCCTGACTGCACCCTGCTGTACGTTAGGTCCCTCAGGTATGTACGCGCTCCTCTACACATTTTGTGGTTGGTCGTGTGCGTTCCTTCCCGGCCACTCCTTGGGCCGTGTTCGTGGTTTTCCTTACCTATTTCCATTTTTTCTCCCCATGCTACACATGCTTTTTTGTGTCTCTGGGTCAGTGCTTCTTGGTTATCCTGTTTGGTGCTCCGGTGGGCCTCTGTCCATGTTCCACGTCCTGCTTTTGGACTTCTCCGGTGTTCCGTTTTGGTACCGAGTTCCTGCGATTTCTGTCTGGTTTTCTGCAGGCTTCGGGGTTGCGCTGTCTGTGGGGGGGTGTGGACTTTTCGGTCTGCTGCTCCTGCCTTCCTGGTTCCTTTTCTTGGAACCGGGTTTGCTGGGTTTCGGTCCTAGTTTCGGTTTTTCTTTGTTCCTTTTCCGGACCGGATGTGTTTGCTTTCCTGCGGTTCTCGTCCTCGGTAGTTCTCCTCTTGGATGCCTCAGGGATGCGTGTATCATTCTTCCCTGCTGGAGCTGGTTATGTTGCTCCTTTGGGTTGCGGGGTCGCTGTTTTTAGATTTCTGTTTTGCGTTTTCATTCGTGGTGTTCGTTTCTCGTCGTTTGTGTCGGCACAGGTGGGTTCATTATTGGTCTTCCACCTGCGTGTTTCGTCTCGGGGGCGGTGTGTGGTTTTCCTATCACTGCGAAGGGTCCTTCGGTCTTTGATAGGGTTGGCTTGTCTTCCCTTTGGGGTTGTTCTGGGACCGTCGTCTGGGATTGTCCTGGCCCCTCATGTTGGGTGGTGCTGGCAGAGCCGCTCCTGCTTGCGTTCAGTGTTGCGGTTCCTTCGGCTCCATTCCACTTGCTGTCCTGGGCGTTGTTTCCCTCTGGCCTGCTCTTGAGTTTTGGGGCCGTCCTGGTCGTTGGCCTGGGTGGTCTTTTTCTTCTCGTTTTGGTCTTTGTTTTGTCTCTGGTTTTGGTTGTTCAGTTAGGACGTGTGGTATCCGCCTCCAGGTTCCTTCCCTGTTTTACTTTTCTTTGGTGAGGTAGCTCCGGGGAGTCGACAGGGCTCCCCTCAGAAAACCAGCATTGAATGTAATGAAACGCCATTTTCTGGGTGAGTCCCGGAGGCTCCCCGGCATCCCTCCCTCCCTCCGGTTGGCGGCGTTTTTCGCATATTTTGACATCCAGTCTAAGAACTGCCAGTTGGATCGCCGGCGTAGAGGGTCTGGGGCTCCCCCTTCCCCCTCTCGGGGAGGGGGGGGTTGCGCAGACGGTGGCGCGGCGACGTGATGACGTCATCCTAGTTTTGATAATTTTGTTTGGGGAGTTCTGTCCACTCTTTCGGCTTTCGGTAGCAATACTTTCACCAGAATAGGGGTTTGTTTTGGGGCGCCTACTTTCTGGGTGCCTGGTTGATACCTGGTTGATACCTGGTTGATGGGGTTCTGGGAGTTCTTCCATTCCCCAAGCCCGGCCCGAGGCCAGGCTCGACTTATGAGAGCTTGGTCCACCAGGCTGTTGCTTGGAGCGGCCCGCAGGTCCACATACCCACCACAGCCCGGCTGGTCCAGAATTTCTCTTAGAAAACAGTCCAATTTTCTCTTGAAGATGTCCACGGTTGTTCCGGCAATATTTCTTATAGTCGCTGGGAGGATGTTGAACAACCGCGGACCTCTGATGTTTATACAGTGCTCTCTGATTGTGCCTATGGCACCTCTGCCCTTCACTGGATCAATCTTGCATTTTCTTCCATATTGTTCACTCCAGTACGTTGTTATTTTACTGTGCAGATTTGGGACCTGGCCCTCCAGTATTTTCCATGTGTATATTATTTGGTATCTCTCTCGTCTCCTTTCTCGAGAGTACATTTGGAGAGCTTTGAGACAATCCCAATAATTTAGGTGCATTATCTCGTCTATGCGTGCCGTATATGTTCTCTGTATTCCCTCTATTTCAGCAATATCTTCTGCTCTGAAGGGGGAGTGAGTACTGAGCAGTACTCGAGACGGGACAACACAAGTGACTTGAAGAGTACAATCATTGTGATGGGATCCCTGGATTTGAAAGTTCTCGTAATCCATCTGATCATTTTTCTGGCTGACGCAATATTTGCTTGGTTATGCTCCCTAAACGTTAGATCGTCTGACATCATTATTCCCAAATCCTTGACATGCTGTTTTTCTACTATGGGAAGATTCGATTGTGTTTTGTACCCTGTATTATGTTTCAGATCCTCATTTTTGCCGTACCTGAGTACCTGAAATTTATCACTGTTAAACATCATGTTATTTTCTGCTTCCCAATCGAAAACTTTGTTGACATCTGCTTGTAGTTTTTCAATGTCTTCAACAGAGGTAATTTTCATACTGATTTTTGTGTCATCTGCAAAGGACGACACGAAGCTGTGACGTGTATTTTTGTCTATATCCGATATGAGAATAAGGAACAGTAGCGGTGCAAGGACTGTACCTTGAGGTACAGAGCTTTTAACATCGCTTGGACTCGATTTTATCTGATTGACTGTTACTCTTTGTGTTCTGTTCGACAGGAAATTGAGTATCCAGCATCCTACTTTTCCAGTTATTCCCATTGACCTCATTTTGTGAGCTATCACCCCATTGTCACATTTGTCGAACGCCTTTGCAAAGTCTGTGCCTGTCCCGGTCGATGGCAGACATAGAATGCTCCCAACCACACTGGGGTTTCTATAGGCCATTGCTCCTCATGCCTCTCTGAGGGGGCCAGGTTCTGGCTCGTGGTCCCCGTAGGCAAGAACTCCTAGCACTTTGACTGATGCCCGAAAGTTATACATATCCATTCAGCCTGGATAGCTCCGGGGAGCCTCCGGGACTCACCCAGAAAATGGCGTTTCATTACATTCAACGCTGTTTTTTTTTTTATTTTCATAGTAACTTTGAACATTTTTGGCCAAGACTATGTCTGGTAGCAGCATCAATCGTTCTGGAGGTGTTAAGAGGAAGAAGGTTGTCCTAGCAATTAAAGACAAGTTACGTGTTGTTCAACGAGTGAGGCGTCACAGGCAGTCAAATGTCTTCAACAAATGAGGCGCCACAGGCAAGCCAATCGCCTTCAACAAGTGAGGTGCAAGCAAGCGCCTTTAACAAGTGAGGCATCACAGACAACCCAAATGCCTTCAACAAGTGAGGCACCACAGGCAAGCCAAGCGGCTTCAACAAGTGAGGCGCAAGCAAGCGCCTTCAACAAGTGAGGCGTCACAGGCAAGCCAAGCACCTTCAACCAGTGAGGCTTCAGCAGCTGGCAGTCAAAACTAACTTTGCATAATGAACTGTACAGTAATTTTAAGTATTAATTTTAGTGTTGTGTTAGTATAGGTTACGTAAATTGTTAAGAATTCTTAACTTCAAGATGTGTGGCATCAATCAAGAAGACGAACACCAACAAGGTAAGTTAAGGTTTCTAGTTGAATATTTAATAATAATATGTGGCAAGGCAATTTAAATTACAGTGGTACCTCGGTTTAAGAGTTTAATTGGTTCCTGGAGACGCCTCGTATTCCGAAAACTCGTATTCTGAAGCGAATTTCCCCATAAGAAATAATGGGAAATGAATTAATCCGTTCCTGACTACCCCAGAAACCCCATATCAAACTAAATTTTTATACCTAATTCATCTAAATAAACCTACAAAACTATGTTCAAGTTATTACTTACCTTGCTGATGAATGCTGTAGGCGTATGGAAGATGGTGAGGAGGGGGGAGGAGGAGAGGAGTTACTGTTTGGAAGGGGAGTCCCCTTCCATTATCACATCAGGCAATGAGGACCTTTCAGGTGTGCACTCCCTGGGACGTTTTATCTGAGTGCCACTAGGTCCTGGCTGAGGCTCTCCTCTATTGTCATCCTCACATGGGCTTTCTGGCCTTTATCCTTACCACTGGCTTTCTTGGGACTCATGGTAAGATATATAATAACAAATTGTATAGTCAAATCACCAAAAATCCAACAATACACTGAAAATCCACGAGAAGAATTGATGAGAGGTAGTCACTGAGCGCGAGACAATGGTAAACTGAGGGGCGGATGGGCGGAGGGGCGACGATCGCCCAGCCACCACGCGCTAGGTCAGCCTGTACGCGTATCAACAAACTCGTGTCCCGAGGTAACCCTCGCCTTCCGAGACACATTTTCCGAGGAAATCCTGCTCGTATTCCGAAAAACTCGTATACAGGGACACTCGTATTCCGAGGTACCACTGTATGTTGTTTGTAGTATAAAAAACCAGCGTTGAATGTAATGAAATGCCATTTTCTGGGTGAGTCCCGGAGGCTCCCCGGAGCTATCCCAGGCTGATATGCTAATGTCAGACTTTGGCATCAGTCATGTGTATGGAGTTCTTAGGCCTACCAGGGACCACGGCCAGAACCGGGCCCCCTCAGAGAGGCAAGGGGAGCAATGGCCTATAGAAGCCCCCGTGTGATTGGAAGCATTCTATGTCTGCCATCGACCGGGACAGGCACCCAGAAAGGTAAGCGCCCCAAAACAAACCCCTATTCTGGTTAAAATTGCTACCAAAAGTCGAACTAGGGATAGAACTCCCCAACAGAAAAACAAGCAAACTAGTATGACGTCACACGTCACCGCGCCGCTGTCTGCGCAGCTCCCCCCTCCCCGGGAGGGGGAAGGGGGAGCCCCAGACCTCCCACGCCGGCTATCCACCCATCAGTTCTGAGGCTGGATGTCAAGACACGCGAAAAACCGCCGACCGGAGGGAGGGAGGGTTGCCGGGGAGCCTCCGGGACTCACCCAGAAAATGGCGTTTCATTACATTCAACGCTGGTTTTCTGGGGGGAGCCCCGTCGGCTCCCCGGAGCTAACTACCCACAGAGGAAGATCAAAAGGGACGGAACCGGGAGGCGGACACCACGCACCCCCCCCCTGGAAGCGAGACAACCGGCAGCAACGCCAACCCAAGGCGCCACAGCCCCGGAAAGTCCCGGGAACAACACAAGAACAACGAGCAGCAAGGCCCCCGAACAAACACCAAAGATCCATGCCCGAAAGACTGCTAGAACACGTCATCCAGACGGCAGCGAGAGCAGCAAAGCCACGAACGCCACGGGCAGGAGGGAAGACCACAGGCAGCTGAGCCGCAAGACCACGGCTGACAACCCGGGACACCATCACAGGCGAACCGGGAAGAACAGAACCGGATCAACGCAAAATGCGCTCCGGACACAGACGCCGTGGCACACAAACAACAGCGGAGACCAGGATGGTGCAAACGGCGCACGAACAGGCCGGAGGTGAAACGACGCACAAGACAGCGCACTAACAGTGTAGAAGCAACACCAAGACCGAAAGCAAGCCAAAGCAGCCCCGCCAGCGCCGCACAAAAGAGAGGCGACAGTATGTGGCACGACGACGGCCCCCAACCCCCACCAAAAACCAAGCCGACCCTAACAAGAGTAACCACCTAAGAAGGGACAGGAAAAGGACCGCCAAAACACCCCATACTGCCGCCAAGAGAAACACGCAGGTGGGACACCGACCACCAGCCAGAGGCGAGACCATGAGGCAGACGGAAGCAGCCCCGACAAGGCCCCTCTGAGCCCAGGAAAAGGCGGAGCCGCAAGAAGATCTCGGGCGCGACCACCGAAATCAGGTGGCACAAGGAGATGGAACGTCTGCCGAACAGAAAAACTCCAAGCAAGCAAACCCGCCAGGAGTTCAGAAATGACGGGTCCGACGCGGGACATCGCCAGACCCCGAAAAAACCAATTGGCAGGGCAAGCAAGGAAACCAAAGAAGGCGGACGGGTTGCCGCCAGAACCATACCCGAACCAAGAGGTACGAGCAACTGCAACAGACCGAGACAAAGAAGCACACCACAGGACACAGGCCGAAAAAAGCCCAAGAAGCCAAGGAACACACGCAGAACACCCTTGTGGCAGAGGAGGAAAACAAGGGAACGCACAAGCAATGAAGTGGTGGAAAACGACCACGCCCCCCAACATAGCAGCAAGTGCAGGCAAAACAGACAAAAGGAGATGCCAGGAAAAACGACTGGGGTGAGGCAGGACGAAAGAGCAGAAGCATAAAAACCCCAGGAATAAGGACACGCCACCGCGAAACACGGTACTAAAGCACACGCGCAGTAGTAGCAACAGGCACCCCCGCAACATGCCACAGGTAAAGAGCAACTCGCTCCTGCCAAGGCAGAGAACGGAGCAGACAGACCCCAGACAGGGCCCACGGAGACACGACAGAACCCAGCAGGCCCAGGAACCCGCATACCAGGCGACCGACGGCGGAGAAACCCCGCTCAAAATCGGCTGGATGGGGAACTGGGAGCTCATGTACACCCCAAGCCTGGCCCGAGGCCAGGCTAGACCGGCCAGAGGGAGGCCCACCAGGCAGCCGCATGGAGCGGCCTGCAGGCCCACAGACTCCCCACAACCAGGATGGCCATAACTAATTCGAAAGCAAGCTAGCGTGCCCCGGAAGTCCATGGACGGACCATAAGGGGCATAACTGGCAATCCCCCACAGTGTGCAGCGTTGTTATACCAAGAATAGGTTAAGTAACAATTGTAATTACGAAACCATAAGATGCTTATTTAACATACTAAGTAGGTTAAGGAAGGTCGGTGTTGTCCATGAAGTTTTGTAAGGGAAACGATGTTCAGTATATCACCCATGCACGTAACTAATAAGTCAATAATGACTTATTAAATTTGCGAGGACGGGGTGGTTCAAGAGAACTGGAGAAGCACCTCCAAAGGATACCCGATCAACCAGGCTGTGACTCATACGTCAGGCAGCGAGCAGCCACGTCCAACAGCCAGGATGATCAGTCCAGGAGGCCTGGTCGACGACCGGGCCGCGGGGACGCTAAGCCCCGGAAGCACCTCAAGGAAACCCCAAGGTAATGTACCAGCAAGAAGGCGTATGCTCGCAAGTAGGTCGTGTAACAACTGCAGACCTCTGATGGATATACAGTGTTCCCCGATGGTGCCTATAGCACCACTGCACTCCACTGGTACTATCCCGCAAGTTCTACCACATAGGCGGGACCCAAAAACCAGAGCGCAAAAACCTTGCAAGCACAGCCAGGAGCCCTACCAGGCGAGTACAGAACCAACACCACAACCCCCACACCTCATAACACTAACAAAGGTGGAACCCCTTAATGACCCTAGCATGGGTTGGACATGCACAAGAGTGGGACAGGAAGGGGTGAAAAGGGGGACAGACACTGGTGTGCGAACGGTCTCAGTCGTACAAAAGATACCCAAATAAAGACAGGTATATAACACCGCATCCAGCGCCCTGCCAAAAGACGCCAGACCGCAGAAACTCACCTGGCGAACGGTGGCACGAAGTGACACGACTCAACCGAGCCCAGAAGAACCTGGGAGCACCGCCAGGTGAAGACGCCAGAGCCGGACCTGCAGGAGAGCAGGTGAGAGGCGAAGAAGGCGGCCCACACCCATGACACAGGGAAACCTCGGCGGCCTCCCCACAACTGGAACCCAGGACACCCCCGGAGCGAAGGGGCACATACCGCGGCAAGGGAGAAGAGCGAGAGGCGAAGCACTGGAGCAAAAAGGCGTCTAACACCAGCACTACACACCGCCCAGACCAAAACAAACTCCGCGGCGCACGCGCATGACACGCTGGCCGAAAACGCGCAACAGTCTCTGCGGGAAGGCGGCAACCAGGACTACTGCACCAGAAAAGGAGCCAAAAGAGTGAGCAGGAACAATAAAACCGGCCAAAGAAGCGAAGACAGAGCCCAAAAAAGGCACACAGCCGGGCCACAAGCAGGCCAACAAGGCAACAAGTAGCCCAACAGGGCTACAAGTAGCCCAACCGGCCCATAAGGAGCCCAAACCGGTCCAAAAGTAGCCCAACAGGGCTACAAGGAGCCCAACAGGAATACAAGGAGCCCAGCAGGACTACAAGGAGCCCAGCAGGACTACAAAGAGCCCAAAACGGCGACAAGAACGAGGAGCCGACAGACGTTCCAATAACGCGGGAAGTAGCGAAAAACCTTCCCAAACCCTCGAGAACACGGAAGCCAAAACCAGTCCCGAAGGCACACAAAGGCGCAGGCGCACCCGAGACCAGTAGTCACGTAGAACCCCCAAAACGGGGAAACATGACGAAAACACCGTCCCAACAAGGGGTGGGGGGAAACATCCACCCACAGGACGGAACCAACCGACTCAAAGGCCAAGGAACCGAGCCCGGGGAGGGGCTGACGCCCAACAGCACGTACGGCGAGTGGGGAGGAAAACCCTACTCCGCGTAACCACAAGCCCCGCCTAGAGGGGGATAAAAAAAACCCACGGGGTCCAACGGGGCCAAGGCCCCCCAAGTCAGCCCCTCCCCAGCCCCGGGAACCCACACGACAGGCCCCGGGGCCGAGCCGTCCCCCCAAAGCCCCGGCCGTACCAGAAAACTGGGGCAGCCGTGAAAACACGAAGGAAGGGAGCCCATGGCAGACTCTTACAACACGGCTGGAGGAACAGGCTCAAATGCCCCCGTCACTACCCGGAAGGGGATTTCCCCGAGACTGCCCGAGTCTCAACACCAACAAACCCCGCCCTGAACCTACAGACGGTAAGGAACCGGATGCAGGCAGGAAGGGGAATCCAGGGGAAAAACAAGAACCAAAACGGGGCAGCCCCGGGGCTCCCGGGGAGTACCACGAGAGCGTTGCCACCACCAAGGCTCAAGTGCAACGCCTCTGCTGCCCGCACCAGCTTAGCACAACTGGGTAACCGAGCCACAACGAGCAACAAACTCGCAGGACTCCGGGTCGAAGGTGTCACCGACCCCACAGGCAGCAGACGGAGGCAAAACAGAGAGTCACCCAGAGACAAGGGGTGAGCAACCCTCAACTCGCTGGAAGCGAGGGGGGGGCTCTGGGGTCACATCCATCGGACCCACGCGCCCCCAGGGGTTTCCCAGGGTCCCGAGCGTTTACTATAAGAGGACTCGCGCTCAGGTAATCCCAGGCAGGGTACTGCTAACCGGCACCCAAAACTACCAAACAACTTTCTAAGAGCTGAACCCCCGGGACGTGTACACTCACGGGGACCTAGCAGGGGGTACCACCAGAATACTCAGAACACAAGGGACACCAGGGGCAAGAACGAAGGCAGACCCCCCCACCAGGTAGATAAACAAAAAGAAAAAGAAAACCCCGCAAGAGGACAGCGTACCCAAGCGGAACAGAGCCGGCCGCTATGATTGGGAAAAGACAAGCTGCACAGTACCCTGCGCCCCACCAGTGCAAAACTGCCCCTTACTCTAAGGCGAACAAGGGAGACAGAACACCCGAGCACACAAAGAGCGGCCGAAAACCAAGCAGTAAACGGCCTAGCAGGGGCAGACCCCAAGGAACTTGTGGAAGGTGGCCCCAAGTCCCAAGGGCAGTACTTACAGGGCACCTAGGGAAGGGAACCCTAGGCGCATGCAGCCCGAGTACTGGAGAATCACTCCCGGCTCACGCACCACCTAGAAAACAGACACCACACTCTAGGTACAGTGCTGAAACAACCACTGGAGCCGGAGCACATAACCAGTGCCTATAGCATCAGCCGAAGAACTGATGGGTGGATAGCCGGCGTGGGAGGTCTGGGGCTCCCCCTTCCCCTCCCGGGAGGGGGGAGCTGCGCAGACAGCGGCGCGGTGACGTGTGACGTCATACTAGTTTGCTTGTTTTTGTGTTGGGGAGTTCTATCCCTAGTTCGACTTTTGGTAGCAATTTTAACCAGAATAGGGGTTTGTTTTGAGGTGCTTACCTTTCTGGGTGCCTGTCCCGGTCGATGGCAGACATAGAATGCTTCCAATCACACGGGGGCTTCTATAGGCCATTGCTCCCCTTGCCTCTCTGAGGGGGCCCGGTTCTGGCCGTGGTCCCCGGTAGGCCTAAGAACTCCATACACATGACTGATGCCAAAGTCTGACATTAGCATATCAGCCTGGGATAGCTCCGGGGAGCCGACGGGGCTCCCCCCAGAAAAGCAGTATGAGGACATGTTTAGCACTCCAATAAACAACATGAAAGTGGAAGATCCAGACAATTTCTTTATGCGGGATATTCAAACCCCTGTAAATATAACTGATATTAACACGAGCGCACTAGACTTTGAAAGAGAAATTGAAAGAGAAATTGAAAACATGCCCATGCACTCGGCCCCAGGACCAGATCATGGAATTCAATATTTATAAAGAAATGCAAAGTGCCGGTAGCACAGGCACTCAGTATAGTGTGGAGGAAGAGCTTGGACACGGGGAAGACACCAGATGCACTTAAAGTAGCAGACATAGCCCCTCTACGCAAGGGACGGAGCAAAGCATTGGCAAAGAATTATTGACCAGTTGCACTAACATCGCACATAATAAAAGTATTTGAGAGAGTGATTAGGAGTCAGGTCACCAATTTCATGGAGATCAATGACCTTCACAACCCAGGCCAACATGGATTTCGAGAGGGAAGATCGTGCCACTCACAGCTACTTGAGCACTACGACAAAGTCACTGAGGCATTAGAAGAAAAACAGAATGCTAATGTGATATACATGGACTTCGCAAAGGCTTTCGATAAATGTGACCATGGCGTGATAGCACACAAAATGAAGTCAATGGGAATAACCGGTAAAGTAGGACACTGGATACTCAGTTTTCTGTCAAACAGGACTCAGCGAGTAATAGTCACCCATATAAAATCTAGTACGAGCACAGTTAAAAGCTCTGTACCTCAGGGTACAGTCCTTGCACCGCTGCTTTTCCTTATTCTCATAACAGATATAGACAAAATACAAGTCACTGCTTCGTATCATCCTTTGCAGATGACACAAAAATCAGTATGAAAATTACCTCAGCTGAAGACATTGAAAACTTCAAGCTGATATTAATAAGTTTTGACTGGGCATCAGAAAATAATATGATGTTTAACAGTGATAAATTTCAGGTACTCAGGTACGGTAAAAATGAGGACCTTAAACATAATACAGGGTACAAAACACAATCAAACGTGCCCATAGTAGGAAAACAGCATGTAAAAGATTTGGGAATAATGATGTCTAGCGACCTAACATTTAAGGAGCATAACCAAGCAAATACTGCGACAGCCAGAAAAATGATAGGATGGATTACAAGAACTTTCAAATCCAGGGATCCCATCACAATGGTTGTACTCTTCAAGTCACTTGTGTTGTCCCGTCTTGAGTACTGCTCAGTACTCACTTCCCCCTTCAAAGCAGGAGAGATTGCTGAAATAGAGGGAATACAGAGAACATATACGGCACACATAGACGCGATAAAGCACCTAAATTATTGGGATCATCTCAAAGCCCTCCAAATGTACTCACTAGAAAGAAGACGAGAGAGATATCAAATAATATACACCTGGAAGATACTGGAGGGCCAAGTACCAAATCTACACAGTAAAATAACAACGTACTGGAGTGAACGATATGGAAAAAAATGCAGAATAGAACCAGTGAAGAGCTGGGGTGCCATAGGCACAATCAGAGAACACTGTATAAACATCAGAGGTCCACGGTTGTTCAACACCCTCCCAGCGAGCATAAAAAATATTGCCGGAACAACCGTGGACATCTTCAAGAGGAAACTAGATTTATTCCTCCAAGGAGTGCCGGACCAACCAGGCTGTGGTGGGTATGTGGGCCTGCAGGCCGCTCCAAGCAACAGCCTAGTGGACCAAACTCTCAAAAATCAAGCCTGGCCTTGGGCCGGGCTTGGTGAGTAGAAGAACTCCAAGAACCCCATCAACCAGGTATCAACTAGGTAAACTGAGGGTGATGTGGCCTGAGCAGGATCCCCCTGTCGGGGGAGGGTGAGGGGGAGGTGCTAATAAGCGGGCACGCTAGTTGGATGACGTATTGCTTGTTTCGTTGTTTTTTATTGGGGGTGGGGGGGGTGGTTATGGGCCTGTGTTCGGACATAGGATACAATTTTAACCAGTTAAGAGGTTTGTAATGGTTCACCTACCTTTCTGGGTGCTTTCCCCCCAGTCAATGGCAAACAAATTACAAACTCTAAATGTAGAGGTCATATGGCCATTGCTCCCTGCGTCTCTCTGAGGGGGCCCGGTTCTGGCTCGTGGACCCCGGTAGGCACTCAAACTCCAAGGACTGATGGCACCAAACTTATATGGCAAATGTCAGTTTGATAGCTTCAGGGAGCCGACAGGGCTTCCCTCAGAAAATAATTTTTATGTTGCAATTTTGACAATTGGTGTCAATTATAAAACAGCTTTCCAGGATTTAGACTCACCTTATAAGCCTCATCAAAGTTTGTTTTCACACAGTGTAGAATCATTTCTTTGATTAAAATTGGATGGGGCTCATCACACACCTGAAAGTATGAAAAATCACATTAGAACCATACAAGAACTTTGTATAGTTATGGTCTTCTTCCTGGAGACCTGCCTTAAGGAATGCCTTACTTACGTCAGCCGTGTATGCATAAATTCGTATGCATCAAGGATTCTAGTGATCCAAACAGTGAAACAATCACATACAGGTTTGCATCATATTAGTCTGGTGCTACTTCTTCGCCGTTTCTGCTTCAAGCAACCTTAGATATGCACTAGAAGTCTAATAACCCAAATAAAACTGAAATTAGCAACAATCTGTATGTGGACAATTTCCAAGAACAACAGTGAAAGAACAACAGTGTTCAAGAACAACAGTGTTCAGTTGTCTCTGAACAACAGAGACAACTGGCGGCAATAGCTGACCCAAGGCGACACAGGGCCGACTAGGCCCAGGAACATACACGAGGAAGCGTGGAGCCAGGACCCACGGCGACTGCCAAAACAACCCAGTGCCCGAAAGTCAGCCCAAGACATGCCACCAAAGACAGCAGCAAGTGCAGCTGTCTTTGGTGGCATGTCTTGGGCTGACTACGAATGTCAGGGGCACAGGGAGAGATCGGATGCCGGCTAGACAGAAAGACCCAGCGGACGACCGGAGAGAACCGAACCCAAGAACAGGGAAGAAGGGAAACCGGATCTACCCAAAACGCAGCCCCGGCCACAAAGGCCATGGCACGCAAAGAACGGTGGAGAACCGTAACCGGAAACAAGAAGGAAAAACCCTGGCCAACCAACCCAGTAACAGCCCCAGGGACCCCTCCGGAACCGAAGGGGCCACAACAAACCAAAGGGAATAGAGAAAAAGAAAAAAAAAAGGGTACCCTACCCCAGAGCAAGACGGCTCAGGTAGAGCACGAGCAGGCCGGTATGCAGCCAGAAGACGGCCCGGAACTACCAAGAGAGAAGGACAAGACCACGATAACAAGGAATGCAGTACACCTACGAAGAGACAAAGAAAAAGAATGACCGCCAGAAAACCCCATATCGCCGCCGAGAAGCACACAGGTGGGACACATTCAAGAAGCCACCTAACCACCAAGCAGATAGGGAGACTCGAGTTAAAAATACCAGACAAGAAGACTCGAGAAGACCAAACCAGCCCCGTCATGGACCGGACCGACCATGTAAAACAGGCGGAGCCACGGGAAAACCTTTGGGTGAGGACACTGAGCAAGCCGCGCTGTTACCACGGCAGTCAAAGAACAAAAAGGAACGTCTGCCAGGGAACAGGAACGCAAACCCGGCGAGCTGGGAAAGAACTAACCCGGCCAAGTAGAGACGCCCCATCCGGGAGGCACCCCCACCAGGACCCATAAAGGAACAATAGGCCCGATAACTGACGGCAAGAAGCCACTGCTTGCAGAAACTGCCAACCGCAAACTCTGCAAATAGCAGGGGCAAAAATGGCAGCGAAAAACCTAGGAGCCAAGGCCCAGACAGAGGCCAACGAGGAACCGCTATTAGTAATGTCGAGACAAGAATGGAAATAGGTGACAATTAAAAATCGGAAAAAGCATCGAAAGATGAGAAAAAGGACCAACGAGACCTAGAAAGAACTGGAGGTAAGCCCCAACGGAAGGGGACAGACGTTCCAATAATGCAGAAGCTCAAATTCACAGAGGCACAGATGCACCCAATAGCATCCATGACCAATGGTCTGACAGGACCCGTAGGGACACGGAACCGAACCCGGGAAGCGGCCGACTCCCAAAGACAATTTGTATGCAGAGAGGGGGATAGGAAAACCCCACTCCCTGTAACAGTAAGCCTCGCTTGGAAGGTCGGAAAACCTAGGTGGGATCCAACGGGGCCCAAAGCCCCCAAGTCAACTCCTCCCCAACCCTGGGAACCACCACATCAGGCCCCCGGGGCGAGTTATTCTCCAAAGCCCCGGCCTCACAAGAAAAAACCAGGGCGGCCGACATAGCAGGAAGAAAGCGGGCCCACTGATC
>WNGS01009813.1:50529-80300 GCA_020271785.1 Procambarus virginalis | reverse complement strand
ATATTATATATATATATGCACAGACTAGCCTATTACCACTAGCTGAAGTTTATAACTTTTTAGACACTCCACCCACCAGGGGACTCGAACACTGGCCAACGAGGTGGCAGTTGCACGCTGTATCCACTACACTATACTTCAAAGCCATTAAGAGAGGTAGGAATTCTGGTGTATTTAACCAACCAGAACCCCATTCCTCTCCCAGGCAATGCGATAGTGTGAGCTAGACCTCTGGTGCTTTGCATCGAGCCCTGTTATGTGGGAGAACTCAGTGCCAAATGCTTAATGCACAGACTAGCCTATTACCACTAGCTGAAGTTTATAACTTTTTAGACACTCCACCCACCAGGGGACTCGAACACTGGCCAACGAGGTGGCAGTTGCACGCTGTATCCACTACACTATACTTCAAAGCCATTAAGAGAGGTAGGAATTCTGGTGTATTTAACCAACAAGAACCCCATTCCTCTCCCAGGCAATGCGATAGTGTGAGACCTCTGGTGCTTTGCATCGAGCCCTGTTATGTGGGAGAACTCAGTGCCAAATGCTTAATGCACAGACTAGCCTATTACCACTAGCTGAAGTTTATAACTTTTTAGACACTCCACCCCACCAGGGACTCGAACACTGGCCAACGAGGTGGCAGTTGCACGCTGTATCCACTACACTATACTTCAAAGCCATTAAGAGAGGTAGGAATTCTGGTGTATTTAACCAACCAGAACTCCATTCCTCTCCCAGGCAATGCGATAGTGTGAGACCTCTGGTGCTTTGCATCGAGCCCTGTTATGTGGGAGAACTCAGTGCCAAATGCTAATGCACAGACTAGCCTATTACCACTAGCTGAAGTTTATAACTTTTTAGACACTCCACCCACCAGGGGACTCGAACACTGGCCAACGAGGTGGCAGTTGCACGCTGTATCCACTACACTATACTTCAAAGCCATTAAGAGAGGTAGGAATTCTGGTGTATTTAACCAACCAGAACCCCATTCCTCTCCCAGGCAATGCGATAGTGTGAGACCTCTGGTGCTTTGCATCGAGCCCTGTTATGTGGGAGAACTCAGTGCCAAATGCTTAATGCACAGACTAGCCTATTACCACTAGCTGAAGTTTATAACTTTTTAGACACTCCACCCACCAGGGGACTCGAACACTGGCCAACGAGGTGGCAGTTGCACGCTGTATCCACTACACTATACTTCAAAGCCATTGAGAGAGGTAGGAAATGGCCCCTGCATAATTTAAATTAAGCGGGGGAATTCTGGGAGGCGAAAACAATTACGCAGCGCTCTGTGAGAGCTGCGCGCGCCGTGGGGGGGGCGCACATTTAAGCAACGCACAAGGAGGTTTCCCTCTCACTCCTACACAGCTACGGTACGCTCCACACGAAACATCGTACATCGACTGGCACGGCCTGGAGAAGCCTGCAGACCACAATATGGACTCAACACCAGCAGCTGCGGCCCCCGCTCTATTGGACCTGCCCCTTGGAGGCCCATCAACTTCACAGAGCGACCCCCCTGGGGCGTCGGGCCCGCAACAGGACCTCAGGTATGGCCCCGCCTGCGGCCCGCATGAGGAGCGTGGCCACCTCCTAGGCCAGGATTGTCCGTTAGCCGTGTGCCCGCGGCATGCCCCCCGGGCTAGTTCAGTGCCTTGCTGCCCTTACTGGGCCCCTGTGCCCCTGTGGTCCTTGCCCCCCCGCCCCCGGGCCACCCCCTCCCCGGGCCCTCCCCCGCCTCCCCGGCCTCGAGCCCCAGCCGTGTTCCAGCTCCTATGGGCCCTGTTTGGGGGCCCAGTGCTGACGCCACAGCTGGCTGCGCCCAGCCTGGGCTGCAGGATACGGGGGGGGGGCGGGCGGGCCCCCTGTGGCCCCTACAGTTCACGCGGGAACCTGGTCTGGCGGCCACCTCCCTGCTCGGGAACCAGCTGGGGGACGCCCGGCCCAGGTGTTGGTGTACACGCCTGGATGTCCCAGCGTCGTCGTCCCTACAGGCGGCGGGCCAGCTGCTGCTGTTCCAGCTTTGGGGGCAAGCTGACGATCCAGCAGCAGACGCCTAGGACGGCCGCCTACAGCAGGGGACGCGGGGGGGCTCGCCTGCTGGGCTCTGAGGCTTAGGAGTGGAAGCTTGGTGCTCCTCCCTCCGCCTACACTGGCGGGCCAGCTGCTGCTGTTCCAGCTTTGGGGGCAAGCTGACGATCCAGCAGCAGATGCCTAGGACGGCCGATTACAGCAGGGGACGCTGGGAAGCTCTGCGGCTTAGGAGTGGAAGCATGGCGCTCCTCCCTCCGCCTACACACTTGGTGCTCCTCCCTCCGTCTCCACCCCGTCCCTAGGGGTGCAGTTGGCTTCCGCTCCGCGCCGGAGGAGAGGACGTTCGTTTGTGCATTCCCTACGTCCGTTCTGAAGGAAGTATTGTGTCTTTTCGTTGCCTGGGGTCCGCTCTCGCTCCCTCTTCAGGTGTTGGTGACTTTACCTTCCCCTTACTTTATTTGTCTTTCCCCTGCGGCTTTTTTCTTGCCCCTTTTATTTATTTCTTTGTTCTATTTGTCACATTATGTTTATTGCCCTTTTTCAGTTACTGTTCCACATTTTTGCGTTTGTCTATTTTCCATTTATTCGTCTTTTGTTTTATTTCAGTGCCCTCATTTGTCTTGGCCTGCTCTCAGTTTTCACTTATGGCTACGTTTCGTATTTTGTTACTTGTAATTGTTTTCCTTATCGTGACTTTTCTCTGTTGTACTGCTCCTATTATTCTTTATTTACTTCCCCCCCGCTTTATGCATTTTATCTTACTCATGCCCTCTTTCGGTTCCTGCCCCCAATTATTCGTTTCTCCTGTTTTGTCAATGGTTATTTCAGTTTCTTATGCCCTTATTCTGTTTGTTACACATTCTTCCGTTAGTTTTACGTTTATTCGTTTCCTTTACTACATTTCAGTCTCCCAGCTTATGACTTATTAATTTTAATTTTATTTTCTTCTGTATTTTATCTCAATTTCTTTTTTACTTGCCTACTTATTCTGTGTTACTGCCTTCCCCCCCTTTTTTCTTTTTTCGCTGTCTCTGCCTTTCATTCTCTTATAGGGTACTTATGTCCTGGCTTTACATTTAGTTTATTTACTTTATTTTAATTTTAGTTCTTTATTTAATTAATGTTTAATTTGTTTTAAAGTTTATTAATTAATTAATGTTTTCTATAAATTTATTTTAGTTTCCAGAGTTTATTTACTATTTAATTTTACGCATTAGTTAATTTTCTTATTTCTCGTTCCGTGTTAATGCCTACACTTTTCGCTTTCTCCGCCTATTCATTATTTGTCAAGTTTACTTATGTCCTTTTTCTGTTTACTGTTACTCTTCATTATTTAATTACTTTATTTAATTTCCTTATGGCTTTATTTCTGCTCGTCCGCTACCCACTTTTGCTTTTATTTATTCCTTCCGTTGTACATTTATTATTCTACTTGCTTCTTATGCCCTTATCCTTATTTTATTATTAGTTTTCTTACGTACAGGTTTTTAATTTTAATTGCTTATCTTTCGCTCTTTACTTAATTTCGTTTAATTATGTTTTGTCTAATTTAAAGTTTGTACTAGTTAAGGTTTAGTTAAATTTATTTAGTTTCCCAAGTTTATTTTCTTTATTTGTGTCACTTTGTTTATTTACTTATTTCAGGTTCTGTGTTAATGCCTCATTTTCGGTTTCCCCGGCTATTCAGTATTTTTAAGTTTACTTATGTCCTTATTCCGTTTGCTGTCACCTCGCTACTTATTACTTTTTTTTTTTTTTTTGCCTTTCTTTCGGCTCGTCCACTCCCCGCTTATGCGTTTATTTATTTTCATTCCGTTTTACATTCTTATTCTCTTACTTCTTATGCCCTTATCCTTTTTATTATTAGTTTCCTTTGTCCTGGCTTTTAATTTAGTTTAGTTACTTATTTATTTTAGTTCTTTATTACTTTTGTCTAATTTTATGTTTATTTTGATGTTTTAACTAATTAAGGTTTATTTATAAGTTTATATTAGTTTCCCGAGTTTATTTACTGTATTTTATTTACACATTATTTATTTATTTCTTTTCTGGTTCCGTGTTTGCCTACAATTTTCGTTTTCCCCGTCTATTCTTACTTTCGTTAAGTTTACTTTGTCCTTATTCCATTTTACTGTTACACTTCGTTATTCATTTCCTTTATTTAATTTACTTTTGCCTTTATTTCTGCTCGTCCGCTACCCTCTTCTGCGTTTATTTATTTATCATTCCGTCTTATACATTTTATTCTATTTACTTCTTATGCCCTTATCCTTATTATTATTAGTTTCTTATGTCCGGGCTTTTAACTTTAGTTTATTTACTACATTTATTTTAGTTCTTTACTTAATTAATGTCTATTTTGTTTTGTTTTTTGAAGTTTTAACTAATTAAGGTTTATTTATAATTTATTTTAATTTCCCGAGTTTATTTACTTTATTTTATTTACACTTTATTTTACTTATTTCTGGTTCTGTGCTATTGCCTACTTTTTTCGCTTTTCCCGTCTACTCTTATTTGGTTAAGTTTCTATGTCCTTACCCCGTTTTACTGTTACACTTCGTTACTTTATTTAATTTCCTTTTGCCATACTTCTGCTTGCTACACACTTATGCGTTTATTTATCATTCCGTTCATACGTTTTAATCTACTTACTGGTTATGCACTCGTCCTTTTTAATTTAGTTTATGTACTGGCTTTTAATTTTAGTTTACTTTCTTATCTTTTAGTTCTTTATTATTATTGTCTGATTATGTTTGTTTATTTTAAAAGTTAACTAATTAAGGTTTATAAATTTAATTTAGTTTCCCGAGTTTACTTACTTTATTTATTTACATTTTTTTTTTTTTTTTTTTTTTTCCTGCCATGCTTGCTTACACGGCTATATTATTACCTTGTTTACATGCCTAGCCTTGTTTCCTTTCCTGTCCTGCTCTGGCTGCCCACTTAATTTTCCCCTATCCGCAGTACGGAGATGCCGGCCCACCCACCCCACGGCGAAGAAGAGGACAAGGGCAGCGTCAAGAAGAGGGCAGCGACGAAGGGGTGCTAGGACGCAACCGCCTAGGGCAAGGGTGAAACCCGCCCGCATCGCCTCCTCCACGGACGCCTCTTCGGGAGGCTCTGACTCGGACGCCGACCACATCCACGATGCACGCCCAAAAGGAATGGCCACGGGGGACGCGGCCGACCACCCCACACATCTTTCGGCCGCCGACTGGGCAACGCTGCGGACGCTCATTGCTCAGGCTCGGAGCCCCCCCCCCCTCCGAATCGAGATGACAGAAGATTTCGAACCCTGGCGGAGCGGACAACACGGACGCCCTCACGAACAGGCCTACTCGCACAGCCTCCCCCCCCCCCTGCGCGCTGCCCACGGTCAAGGGCGAGGAGCCACACGACAGGGCGGCGACACAGCTCTTCAGGCACGTCCCCCAACGGCGAGTACCACCGAGAGAGCTCGTTCCTTACTACCCCTAGTCCTTGGGTAGGGCAGCTCTGGGGGACGCGTGGCAACACCGTCACCATGCTAGGTGTGCACGTCCCACTGGCCCTAAGAGAGAAAGTCTGGGCAAACAAGTACATCGACTGGCGCGGCCTGCTGGCTTACGAATGCGATGCCAGGCCCTCGGAGTCACGACATGCCACTCCCTCTGTGGCCCAGTTATCCACTAAGAACTTGCCGCCTCTGACGCTGGAGCAGTGGGGGCACGGCTTCGACATCTTAGCTTCAATCTACCTCGATCGACTTCCCGCCGAGGGTTGGGCGCTTTTCACACGTCCGCTACGTGAAGTCCATGAAGAGCAACCTCCGCGGCGACTGGATGTGGTACGACGAGGCATTCAGGTGGGACAAGGAGAGGTCGGGCTGCCCATGGACCGCTCTAAGACTAGACCTGGAGATTCGGTCCGTACAACGTGCAGCGCAGGAGCAGTTTCAGGTGGGGCCTCGCGCCGCCGCCTCCCCAGCCGAACGTTCACACTACTGCAAGGGCCTACGGGCTACCACCGGGATACTGCTACGCTTTCCACGCAACCGGGACAGGCTGCTCCGTCCCCTCCTGCACCTTCAAGCACTCTGCCCCGCTGACACAAGTGACATCCTGCCTACTGCCCGTGCCCCCAGGCCAAGCCTCGAGTCGCCGCCGCTAAGGAGAATCGTTCCTGTCGCCCCACTCAGGACAAGAGCAGGAAGAAAGACACGTCACAACGCCAGTGGACGCAGACGCGCTTGATGCTGTTCCTAGTACCTATGCTAGACAGGGAACTGAGCCTGGGGCGCATAGCGGGCCCCTTCGAGGTCCCCCCCATTCGAGAACTTCAAGTGTTCTCCTATAGCCCTGAGAGAAAAGTCTACGCCGGGAAAATACAGGCTACTCCACATCCTCGGCTACCCCTATACCGCCGAGAGCGTCAACGCCAACATCCCGCGGGAGACGACAACTGAGACCTTAGTGGTCAGACGCTCGCCGGGGGCGCACTTGGCAAAAATGTGATTTAGCAGAGGCTTTACGGATCATCCCGGTCAACCCAGCGACTACCACCTACTCGGCTTCGCCCACGGAGGGCGGTACTACTATGGAAAAATGCTCAGCATGGGGGCGGCACATTCCTGCAGGATCTTCGAGACGTTCTCCGACGCCCTGCAATGGATCCTCGTGGAGAAGTTCGGCGTGCGGGATGCCGTGAAGGTGCTGGACGATTTCATCCGCGTGAGTTCTACCTACGAGTGCTTGCGGAGCTTGCGGGTGTTCATTGCCCTCGGTGAGCGCCTAGGCGTTGCCCTGGCCCCCCACAAGACTGCGGGCCCCCGCTCCTGCCTCACCTTCCTTGGACTTGAAATCGACGCCCGACGTATGGAGACAAGGCTGCCGGACGACAAGAGGACGAAGTACATGACTGCAGTGGAAGATGCTCTGCGGGTCGAGAGCCTTCCCCTGCGGGACCTGCAGGGGATTATCGGCAAACTGCAATTCGCCACGACAGTCATACCGGGGGACCTGCTACAGAGCGCTCTTCTCCCTCGCCTTCTAAGCCTGCCTCCGGCTAGGGGAGGTGACCTATACGGGGAAGGGGCAACACACACTACGCTTGGACCAGTTAACGTTATTGCGGACGGGGATCGACATCGCGTTTGCCTCCTACAAGCACAGTGCAGGGCGTACCCCCACTTTAACTCTGAGTGCAGACCCCTACTGCAAGTACCGCCCGGTACGTGCCATGGCGAACTACTTAAGACGACGGGGCTTGGGACCAGGACCTATCTTCCTGGGCGAATCGGGCTTCCCGGTCACCAGACAAGATTTCACATGGGTGCTCTGTGCCGCAGGTGGGAAAGTGATGCGTTCCACACCTACGTCAGGCAAGACTTCATTCCATTACCTCGATAAGTTTCTTCTGCGGCCAGCGGGCACCTCGCCCTTCGGGGGGTGGGGGACCGGCTTCGCTGGCCTGCGGAGTGGGGGTGCTGCGCCGGATCCCCAAGTCTAGGGCTGCCCGCAGCTACTTACCATATGTCAAGTGCTCACTTGTAGTGCAAGTTTGGGGTTGCAGACTTTACATGTACTGGGCACTAGCATATCATTACCCCTGGAAATTATTAACTATACTATGCCCTCTGTGTATACAGAATATATTTCTACATACTGTACTGGCTGTGCCACTCAATTATCTCTGGCATTGTTTTTAATTATAGCATTAAGCTGATTGCGAGTACTGCAACATTGCTTCGGCTAGCTGCCACTAGGCACGGTTAATGTCCTATGACTTATTCCCTTAGTTGCATCTTTGCAGTACTGGCATTCTACTCAGACATGTTACATGCCTTCTCTTATATTGTGGTACAGCAGTTGCGCTACTTACCATATGTCAAGTGCTCACTTGTGTGCAAGTTTGGGGTTGCAGACTTTACATGTACTAGGCACTAGCATATCGTTACCCCTGGAAACTAGTAACTATTCTATGCCCTCTGTGTATACAGAATATATTTTATACATACTGTACTGGCTGTGCCACTCAATTATCTCTGGCATTGTTTTAATTATAGCTTTAAGCTGATTGCGAGTACTGCAACATTGCTTCGGCTAGCTGGCACTAGACACGGTTAATGTCCTATGACTTATTTCCTTTAGTGCATCTTTGCAGTACTGGCATGCTACTCAGCCATGTTACACGCCTACTTGGATATTGTGGTACAGCAATTGCTCTGTAAACATTAGTTAATAAATTAAGGTCCCCCCACTCCTGGTTTGTTTTCTCCCCGATCAGAAATGGCCCCTGCATAATTTAAATTAAGCGGGGGAATTCTGGGAGGCGAAAACAATTACGCAGCGCTCTGTGAGAGCTGCGCGCGCCGTGGGGGGGGCGCACATTTAAGCAAACGCACAAGGAGGTTTCCCTCTCACTCCTACACAGCTACGGTACGCTCCACACGAAACACCCGCCCTCCTCCCTTGACTGCAGAACATCTTGCTCTTCGAGCTCCTCACGTTTCTCCTATGCTACTCTCTAATTTGGGGGTGCTGCGCCGGATCCCCAAGTCTAGGGCTGCCCGCAGCTACTTACCATATGTCAAGTGCTCACTTGTAGTGCAAGTTTGGGGTTGCAGACTTTACATGTACTGGGCACTAGCATATCATTACCCCTGGAAATTATTAACTATACTATGCCCTCTGTGTATACAGAATATATTTCTACATACTGTACTGGCTGTGCCACTCAATTATCTCTGGCATTGTTTTTAATTATAGCATTAAGCTGATTGCGAGTACTGCAACATTGCTTCGGCTAGCTGCCACTAGGCACGGTTAATGTCCTATGACTTATTCCCTTAGTTGCATCTTTGCAGTACTGGCATTCTACTCAGACATGTTACATGCCTTCTCTTATATTGTGGTACAGCAGTTGCGCTACTTACCATATGTCAAGTGCTCACTTGTGTGCAAGTTTGGGGTTGCAGACTTTACATGTACTAGGCACTAGCATATCGTTACCCCTGGAAACTAGTAACTATTCTATGCCCTCTGTGTATACAGAATATATTTTATACATACTGTACTGGCTGTGCCACTCAATTATCTCTGGCATTGTTTTAATTATAGCTTTAAGCTGATTGCGAGTACTGCAACATTGCTTCGGCTAGCTGGCACTAGACACGGTTAATGTCCTATGACTTATTTCCTTTAGTGCATCTTTGCAGTACTGGCATGCTACTCAGCCATGTTACACGCCTACTTGGATATTGTGGTACAGCAATTGCTCTGTAAACATTAGTTAATAAATTAAGGTCCCCCCACTCCTGGTTTGTTTTCTCCCCGATCAGAAATAAGGTGATAAACCTGAAACGAGTATATACATTTTACTGATTTTGCGCGTTCACGGGTAACTTTGCCGACTTTAGTCTTTATAATAAATATAAATAAATATATAAATTTTTATTTAGATAAGGTACATACATACAAGGTAAGATACAAAGTTGATGGATTTATAGATAGAGCTAGTACATACAATGCCTAAAGCCCTATTACGCATTACGATGAATATGGAGTACACATGAACTACCACACATAGGATGAGTATGGATTACACCAGAAACTATTCATTTATTTATTTTTATATATATTCAAGAAGTTACATTGGGTTTATGAAAGTACATAACATGATGTGTTTACAATCTTGTAAAGCCACTAGTTTGCTTTACAAGGCAAACCAGTGACTTTACAAACTAGTGGTGGATAATTTCGGAAACCTGTGTCACCATATGGGATTGGTGAACTAATTACAACCTCTGAAGGCCTTGGCATGCTGTGGAAAAGGAATGGGAGTCCCTGTGCTACGAATGATATACTTGAGTATTGTAAGATCCCTTATTGATTATGCTGCACCTGTTATTTCTTGTTTTGGTAAAGGTAGGATGGGGAAGTTGGAGAAGGTACAAAATGAAGCCATGAGAATTATCTTAGGATGCCCAAGAAATGCTATGATTGAGAAAATGAAGATGGAGTTGAATCTGCAGAGTATTGGGGATAGAATTGCAGAGATAAATGTAGCCTCTGCCATTAGATTAATGAGAGGTGGGGGAGCTAATGAATTAATCCTCTCGGTTCAAAAGGTAGGAAGTAATGAACAATGTATGATGAAGAAAAGAGCATATATGAGTACCTCATGTTCTAATGTTATTAAGTACGATGTTATTACAGAGTGTATTGCTGTGCCCAAGAGAAAATTCACACCACCATGGGAGGATTGTAATGTAGATGTAGTAATTACTCCCTTGCAAAAGAAAAAAAGTATGTATGAAATAGGAGAGCTGAGGGCAACATATGATTGTATAATTAGAAAATTGCCTACAGAAAACACTCTACATGTATATTGTGATGGGTCAGTAGCTAGGGATGGGAAGGCAGGATGTATATTGTGATGGGTCAGTAGCTAGGGATGGGAAGACAGGATGCGGTATGCCAAACTGAATTCGTGCGCCCCTTGAGGGACTTGAAGTAGAGGGATAGGGATCACAGGATAAGTATGGGTTGCACAAACTACTGGTAACAGGATGAGTATGGGTTGCACAATAAATTACTACAAAGTGGTTTAGTATGGGGTGCACATAAATGAAGACTCCCAAGAATCAAATCAGAGATCAGCCCAAGCTTCATCTTGAGGCAAAGCTCAATGCCTTAAGCCATATTGATGCTCTGTCTACAGAGCATTCTCTCTCTCAGATCATAATAGTACACTAATGGTTCCCTACACCACCCTTCAGGTGCAGCTGCAGCAGGCTTGGGTGACATGATGACTATGGGGTGCACAATAAACTAACACTCACAGAATGAGTATGGGCTGCACAATAAGCTACCTCTCACAAGATTAGTAATAATGAAACATTGGGTAGGGTGACTGAAACTCATCCTGGGGTAAAAATGTTTATTTATATTTATTATAGTTAAACTAATTTAGTAAATTATTCAATATATTGTATTATAAGTGAATTGACACTAAACTATAAATGATACTAATAAGTTTTTAAAAATGAAAAACAGTAAAAATCCTTCATGTAAGATAAGGAAGTTTACAATTAACTGTGAACTAAATTATAAACTGTAGACATAATATAAAGTATTATAAGTAAAATACCTATAAACTACCAAATAATGTTTAAGGAATCATTTCTATTTGTCATTTTTTACCTGTTTCCTCAGGTATTTTAAAATTCCCATTCCGTTGTTACTTGATTGTTTTTCTTTAGTTCCCTGTGGTTCACATTTTACTGCATGTAGTTTTTGCTGCTTCTGAATGATTGCTAATGGAAGCACTTGTTGCACCTGCGGATTTTTTTTACTTGTTGCTCTTCTTGCACCTGCTGCACTTGTAGCTCGTCATGATTTTTTTCCAGGGCATTATGGCTAGCTCCTACTGATCCTAATGTAAGTTTATCTGCATCAAGCTTCCTTGTGCGTGCTGGAAAAAATAAAGATTTATAAAAACACTGCATGTACGTACACAGTTAAAAAATTGCTCAAGGAGCTAAGTAAGAACAAAGCAGTTGGCCAAGTGAAACAGTAAAAATATTGGAAAAAACAAGTAAAACTAAACTGGTAGAACACCAGGAGAAAAACTTTATAATATCAGACAGTCAACATGGTTTTCAAAATGGAAGATCCTGTGTAACAAATTTAATCAGTTACTATGATCGAGCAGCAGAAATTTTACAGGAAAAAGATGACTTTCAGAGATGACTGGTTGACTGCATCTATCTGGACCTAAAAGAGGCATTCAACAGAATTCCACATAAGAGTTTATTCTGGAAACTGGAACATATTGGAGGGGTGACAGGTAAGCTTCTAACATGGATTAAAAAAATTCAAACTGATAGAAAAATGAGGGCAGTAATCAGAGGCAATGTATCGGACTGGAGAAATGTCACGAGTGGAGTACCACAGGGTTTAGTTCTGGCACCGATAATGTTCATTGTCTAGATAAACTATCTAACAGATAGAATACATAATTATATGAACATGTTTGATGATGATGGTTAGATAATAGGGAAGACAAAATAAGCATATGGAGCACCACTTGGCTAATGGAATTTAATGTGAATAAATGCCATGTTATGGAATGTGGAATAGGAGAACATAAACCCCATGCAACCAATAAATTATGTGAAAATTCTATAAAGAATTCTGATAAAGAAAGACATGTATGGGTGGTTCTAGATAGAAAACTGTCACGTGAGGACCACATAAAGCTCATTGTGCCAGGAGGTTGTGCTACACTTTTGAACTTTAGAATTGCTTTTAAATACATTCATGGATAAATACTAAATAAATTGTTCATGATTTTATTAAACCAAAGCTAGAGTATGCAGCAGTTGTATGGTGCCCATATCTTAAGAAGTACATGTACAAACTTGAAATGATACAAAGACATGCCACTAAGTTGTTCCCAGAACTGAAGATCAAGAGCTACGAGAAGTTAGAGGCATTATATATGCCAAAACTAGATGATGGAATAAAAAGAGGCAATATGATCATTACGTAAAAATAGTATCTGGAACCGATAAAATTGATAGGGACGAATTCCTGAGACCTAGAACTTCAAGAACAAGAGGTCATTTACTGAAACCAACTAAACAAAGCTGCTGAAGAAATATAAGAAAATTCACTTTGGCAAATAAGAGGTGGAAGACGGTTGGAACATGTTAGGGGAGAAAGTGGTGGAGGCTAAAACTGTCAAGACCTGTAATTTCAAAGCGTTATATGACAAAGAGTGCTGGGAAGACGGGACACCATGAGTGTAGCTCTCATTGTGTAATAACACCTAGGTAATTATTAGATGCAGAGTTACAATAACGTGGCTGAAGACATGAATACCGCGTAACGTGGCGGAGGTGGGGTCCCTGAATTGTTTCAAGCATGGGTTGGAAATGTATACGAGTGGGATTGGGTGGTTATAAATAGAATCTGCCTCGTATAGGCCCATAAGCAGCCTTATGAAGTTACCTTTATTCTTATGAAGAATAAACCACACACCAGAAAATGAGGAGATGACCATGTTTCGGTCCATCCTGGACCATTATAAAATTGATTGAGATGGGAGCAAGATTGTTGTTGTTTTAGATTCAGCTACTCAAAACAAAAAGCTCCAAGTAGTACTGGCTATGGTGAGCCCGTAAGGGAGCAAGGGAGGCACGAGCATTAAGGCAAAAGAGAGGCGATGTAGAGCAAATTCTTAGAGGAAGGTAAGAGCAAGGCGAATGGTATGGATGGGATGAGTGTAGCAAAGGTGTGTTAGGGAAGTCTCTCGACCAAAGTATGTACCAAGATCAGAAATATGCAAAAAGTGTGTGGCCCAAAACAGCACTATGTCTTAACATAATGGGTCCAAGGGCCCATAAGGTCTCAACAGCATTAAGGGCCCTTTAGCAAACCAGTGTGCTGGGGCCCCTATGACACTCACTTTATGGGTGGGACACCCACCCACCCATTTGTTCCATGTGCCTGCAATTTTTTGGAAGTATTTCATGTAGTACCTTATCAAAGGTTTTAGCAAAATCCACGTATACTACATTAACATAATATATAATATATTATATATTATGTTAATGTAGTCTATATATATATATATATATATATATATATATATATATATATATATATATATATATATATATATATATATATAAAAGTTTGTGAGGGTACCACCTCTGGTGCCAATGTGGGGACCCATAGCCTCGGAGAAGAAAATAAAACGTATTCAGAGAAGACCTTGTGGTTTCTCACTGAACACTAATATTTTCTTCTCCTACCACCCCCATTCTTTTGTATGTACACATATATATTTGCTTTATTTGAACTTTGTTACAAAAAAGGAGTTACATATAGGTTACAAAGATGGTTAATAACAAAGATAGGTAACAAAGATGGTTAATAGAAATAATTATATATATATATATATATATATATATATATATATATATATATATATATATATATATATATATATATATATACACAGTTCAAATAAAGCAATATATATGTGTACATACAAAAGAATGGGGGTGGTAGGAGAAGAAAATATTAGTGTTCAGTGAGAAACCACAAGGTCTCCTCTGAATACGTTTTATTTTCTTCTCCGAGGCTATGGGTCCCCACATTGGCACCAGAGGTGGTACCCTCACAAACTTTTTATATATATATATATATATATATATATATATATATATATATATATATATATATATATATATATATATATATGCAAACAAGCCTGAATGGTCCCCAGGACTAGATACAACTGAAAACTCACACCCCAGAAGTGACTCGAACCCATACTCCCAGGAGCAAAGCAACTGGTAACTACAGGGCGCCTTAATCCGCTTGACCATCACGACCGGACATAAGGAAGTGATAGCCTGAGCTATATGAACCACTTCCCCGCCGGCACCTGGATGGTTATCTTGGGCATAGCATTTTATCAAATCACCTCATTTTTGGGGCAACACGTGAGGAACACAAATGCAAACAAGCCTGAATGGTCCCCAGGACTAGATACAACTGAAAACTCACACCCCAGAAGTGACTCGAACCCATACTCCCAGGAGCAAAGCAACTGGTAACTACAGGGCGCCTTAATCCGCTTGACCATCACGACCGGACATAAGGAAGTGATAGCCTGAGCTATATGAACCACTTCCCCGCCGGCACCTGGATGGTTTCCTCACGTGTTGCCCCAAAAAATGAGGTGATTTGATAAAATGCTATGCCCAAGATAACCATCCAGGTGCCGGCGGGGAAGTGGTTCATATAGCTCAGGCTATCACTTCCTTATGTCCGGTCGTGATGGTCAAGCGGATTAAGGCGCCCTGTAGTTACCAGTTGCTTTGCTCCTGGGAGTATGGGTTCGAGTCACTTCTGGGGTGTGAGTTTTCAGTTGTATCTAGTCCTGGGGACCATTCAGGCTTGTTTGCATTTGTGTTCCTCACGTGTTGCCCCAAAAAATGAGGTGATTTGATAAAATGCTATGCCCAAGATAACCATCCAGGTGCCGGCGGGGAAGTGGTTCATATAGCTCAGGCTATCACTTCCTTATGTCCGGTCGTGATGGTCAAGCGGATTAAGGCGCCCTGTAGTTACCAGTTGCTTTGCTCCTGGGAGTATGGGTTCGAGTCACTTCTGGGGTGTGAGTTTTCAGTTATATATATATATATATATATATATATATATATATATATATATATATATATATATATATAGAAAATACAGAGAAAATAATAGGTGGTGATATATATTTATATATTATGTGAACTACTTACACAAAAAGAAGTTAGTGGTGAAGATTTTTTTGTCCTCTTCACATATTGCATTTTTTGGTAGGATACCATGTGTCACGCGTGCTGGTCCTTTCTTGTAATAGATAACGAGTGATTCATACCCAGAGCCACGCAGATATGTTAGCTGAAAAGCAAATAATATTTAAACAATAACACTATCTGGGAAAATGCAACAAAATAAATATTTGAAGCATAGCTGGGCATGTGCAATACAACCCATAATAGAATCACAATACCAGAAATAAATATCTTTGATATCCCCAGAGTCAAAGTTATTCTGTGTAAATACTCTATGCAAATAAAGGGACCTTGTCTATGGAACTCACTCGCTAACAAATTTAAAAACTGTCCAACTTTTGCCATTTTAACAAATAAAACCAAAAAGTACCTAATTTTATCTTCATAGTTTCCTAACTAGTGCATTAAACTCGCACTGTATCTTATGAAACCCAATGCCATAATATATGTGCTTAAACCATACAACTTTTCCATTGTAATCATTGCTATCACCTTATATCATGATTGTTATATTGAATGCATATCTTACTATATTATACCTTGAAATATTCCTCAAATTATACTACAATGTATATGTTGATAACCCTCAAATTTTACTTTAATGAACATAGTAATCTTTGTAAAACTTTCTTACAATGCACAGCCAATTTTTTCCAATTTTACTTTAAATTACCTACTTAAAGTTATCTGTTAGATTAAGGACCTGCCCAAAACGCTATGTGTGCTAGTGGCTTTACAAGAATGTAAAAACATCAATGCTATGTACTCTCATAATCCCAGTGTGCTATCTTGTATATAAATAAATAAACAAATAGTATTTAAGTACTGTACAGTATTATTCATGTTGATTCTATACCTTATCAAGCAAGTTCAGCATAAGAAGAATACAAATGAATACAACAGATGTAGACAAACTTCAATACCTGATTTTCAATCCTTCGTAGAACCCGACTTGCTGTATTTCGTTCTAAAGCCTTCTTGCCTTTTAAGTAGAAAACGGGCTTCCTCTTCTTTCTTCATTAATTCTCTACTGTTTCGGAAGTCACACTGGCAGAACTTGCAAACATTACTTCGTACATGCACACATTGTGTGCAGTTTGTACATCTCCTCAGGAATTTTCCCTGAAGACCTGAAGGAAATAATTTCTAATAAAATACTTGTATTCAAATCACCTATGCTGCAAAAATTATAAGTTAAATTGTTGTACAAATGTACTACAGTAATTAAATATATTATTTAAATTATGAAATAATCTAAATTAACACTAGTGATAGCAATGTTAAAAATTTTAGGACTGCATCTGGAAATAACCTTTTTGGATGTGATCAACCAGACTGTAACTCGTATAACAAAACTGAGAAAAGTTGCATCCAACAGCCTGATTGACCAGGCTGTTAATTTCAAGCAAATACTATATTATTGGAAGAAAAAAATATATATGTATCTCCAGTTGGGGTAAAGTTGGGGATAAAATGTAAAATATATGTAAGATGGCATTGTATGCAGGTGTGAAATTATTACACTAAGGGTCCTGAAAGATATTGTTAATAGAAATGTTATCCCTACAGATAAAAATCAGAAGATACAACTGACGATTTACTATAAAACCAAGAAAACGGCCAGCCTACTCATGAGAAACTCTCCAGACACGGAGCAGAACGCTCTAAAAGAGACCAACGTCGTCTATGCCTTCAAATGCCCTCTTGGGGACTGTAAGCCTCAAAAAACTCAGTACATAGGCAAGACAACAACATCTCTTTCCAGGCGTTTAACGATGCATAAGCAACAGGGGCTCCATTAAGGAACATATAATCTCTTCCCACAACCAAACCATCACCAGAGAAATCTTAGCAAACAACACAGAAATCATTGATAGATACAGCGACAGCAGGCAGCTTGACATCTGCGAGGCACTACACATCAAGAAGTCAACACCAGCAATCAACAGCCAATTAATGCACAACTATATTCTACCCACTTCAAGACTACGCTCCAATACAGAAGCATCAAGAAATATGGAAGCTCCAATATAGAAGCATCAAGAAGGCCAATAGGCCTTCTGCAGTTACATATCTATTCTTCCCTTTAACTTATACCCATTGTTCCGTGTTCTGTGTTTTGTTGAAAGTTTGTTTTTCACCCCACTATTGTATTACATAACCTCACCCAAATGCAGGTATAAGAGCCAATGCTGTTCAGTTATAAGTTGTGTGTGGATAAACTAAAGTCTTTGAAAATGTAATAAGTTTTATGAAACACGCTCAAGTGTCGCGTCAGACTAGAAATAAAAATGAATTTTGGAGAATTGATTTTTCATTTACCGTTTACAGTAAAAAGAAACATAAGGAAGATCGAGAAAATTCGTGTTAGAATTATTAATCTTACTTTTTCGGTCATATTTAATAATATATGTCTACAGGAAAGACTGCTACCAAAATATACTAATATATATATATATATATATATATATATATATATATATATATATATATATATATATATATATATATATATATATATATATATATATGACAGTGTCAGACCACGGAGGAAAATTGAAACAGAAATTTCCTTATATTAATATATCTTCAGAAGGAGTCATGTATTAATATACGAAAGTTCTTAAGGAAATTTCTGTTTCAATTTTCCATAAGGTTACAAGTCTAATTACCACAACCTACCACAAGCTACACAAGCTTCACAAAGCTTCCTGGCAATACGTTACTAATGAATAAATATGATAGGTTAGGCTGACCTGACCTGACCTGACCTGACCTAACCTAACCTAGCCTAACCTATCCTAACCTACCTAACCTAACCTAACCTAACTTAACCAAACCAAACCAAGTATCTCAAGTTACAAGTATCTCTGGGAATTCTTATTATCTGCTGTTGTAGAATTGACAAAATGGACACTGTCAACAAAATTATTCCCACATACTCCGTCACTATGTGATGGAGTACACATAGGGCAGGGGACTGAATTGTCCCTGACAGGGACAATTCTGTAACAAATGTTCTAGCATAAAACTTTGTACAGTTTATTAATTTCTTACCGTTTGATGTACCAGGATGATCCATGTGTGCTGAAGTTTTATAGCTGGAGCTGGAAGATCCTGTCGAGATGACTTCTTTAAAGAGACTAATAGCTTCCCACACATTGTGTATGAAGTTAAGTCCTCCAGTACTTGGCCTAAGGAGTTACCAGGTCTGATTTGTAGAAACTAGTGAACTATGGAGATGAGATTGTTAATAATATACTTTTTTTGAGATTCATATGACTTGCAGATTAAAAACCAACCTTATTTTAAAATAGTACACTAAAGTACATAGCAAATTGCGAAATTCGTAGCTTTAACTACTTTAAAGCTAAACACTCAAGCTTTGAAAATAAGCACAATTTGCTATTTTAAACAGAATCTGGCAACTCTGATTTAGCATGTAAACATTGACTTGCATTCACAATGTAGTTATTTATTTTTCAACAATTTAAAATGGGTTATGAAAATACACACATTGGTACATTATTGCAAAGGCACTATACTATATACATATATAGATATATAAATTGTTGCAAGTCGAGCAACATATATTTTACATTGAACAACAAATGAGATTGGAAAAGCAGTATTGCCAAAATAGACCCCAGACACCCTGTGGGTAGTAATGGACCCCCATACCGACCCTATGAGGGGTAGTGGACCCCATAATAATACTATGGGCGGTAGTGGACACTATACAAACACTATAGGCGGTAGTTGACTTCATAGCGACCCTCTGGGCGGCAATGGCCGCCATACACATCCAGTGGGTGTTATTATAAATAAATAAATAAATATGTTTATTCAGGAAAGGTACATACATAAAGTGATTTTACATAAGTGGATCGATTTATAGATAGAGCTAGTACATACAATGCCTAAAGCCACTATTACGCAATGCGTTTCGGGCAAGAAAACATTAATATCTAAAACTTAATACTAATTGAGCAAAAAGAATAAAATGTTTTGAGAACAGATACAAATAAAGACAAAAAAAAGGGGGGAACATGACTGAAAAACCAGCACAAATACAATATGTAGACAAACAGCGTTGAATAAAAAAATAAGACATGGGTTGACAATAGAGGGGTAAGGTAGGTTACAGGGAATTTATCAGGTAGTGTTTAGTTTTACATAATTTTAGTTTTACATATTTTATTGGACCCCATACTCATCCTGTGGGTGGTATTGGACCCCATACCCATCCTGTGGGTGGTTGGAGCCCCATACCCATCCTGTGGGTGATAGTGGACGCCATACTCATCCTGTGGGTGGTATTGGACCCCATACCCATCCTGTGGGTGGTTGTGAGCCCCATACACATCCTGTGGGTGGTAGTGGACGCCATACTCATCCTGTGGGTGGTATTGGACCCCATACCCTTCCTGTGGGTGGTTGGAGCCCCATACACATCCTGTGGGTGGTAGTGGACGCCATACTCATCCTGTGGGTGGTATTGGACCCCATACCCATCCTGTGGGTGGTTGGAGCCCCATACCCATCCAGTGGTTGACAGTGGACGCCATACTCATCCTGTGGGTGGTATTGGACCCCATACCCATCCTGTGGGTGGTTGTGAGCCCCATGCACATCCTGTCGGTGGTAGTGGACGCCATACACATCCAGTGTATGGTATTGGACCCCATACCCTTCCTGTGGGTGGATGTGGGTGGATGGATGATCCCCATGCCCATCCTGTGGGTGGATGTGACCCCCATACCCATCCTGCGGGTGGTATTGGACCCCTTACCCACCTAAAAGGTTTTAGTGGACCCTATACGCATCCTATAGTTGATATATAGTAGACACCACACCATTTGCAGTAGTTTACCCTATAGACAACATAATATCGTTTTCTGTTAGCGTTCCTACAGAACATTCTTTAAATATTTCTAAGGCACAAACTACTGTATATTATATTGATTGGTGAAGCACTGTAATTCTATGTAATAATTTATAGTGCTTATTATAATTTACTAAGAACAACTAATATTTCTCAAAAAAAAAACTACGAGCCTTCAATAGGATGTAGCTGATTTGTAATATTCTAAGAGCATGGACAATAGTAGGTAAATTTCACAACCCATGTGGGACCTGAAAACTACAATTTTCATTATAAGTGAACCAATCACGACTATTCTGCTATCTACGTTGATGGACGGGTACTGTGAGACGTAAATTGGTACGTGAGGAAGAGTTTGGGCCTCGGTAAAAAAGATAACTCGGAATATACCACATATGTACTAAATCACATTCAACATATGGACTTTAAGCATTAAGTCATATATGTGCTGTCTTGTGTGAGGACGGGTTGCCGGACCACACACTCACCGGACCACAGACCCACCGGACCACAGAGCAGCTTCTGTGGTTCAGAGCAGCTTCAGCCACAGAGAAGAGAGAGCAGCTTCTGTGGCTAGCAGGAACGGATCCAGACTTCTAATCATAGGAGACTTCAACCATGGGAAGATAGATTGGGGGAACAGAGACCCACACGGAGGCCCAGACACATGGAGAGCTAAACTGCTGGATGTGGCAACAAGAAACTTTCTAAGTCAACACGTCAAGGGACCGACAAGAATGAGAGGAGGGGATGAACCAGCCTTGCTTGATTTGATACTTACCCTAAATGAGTCGGATATAAGGGAAGTTAAGTTGGAAGCCCCCTTGGGAATGAGTGATCATAGTGTATTGAGCTTTGAGTACCTGGTTGAGCTAGGAATTATCACCCCCAAAAAAGAACTGGGAACCAAAGGGCTGGCGTACAGAAAGGGAAACTATGAGGAGATGAATAAATTCCTATGGGATATACATTGGGACACAGAACTCGGAACCAAGTCCGTACAAGACATGATGGACTATGTCACCCAAAAATGTCAGGAGGCTGTAAGCAGGTTTGTCCCAGCCCAACAGGAAAAAACAGAGAAGCAAAGGAAGAATCCGTGGTTTAATAGGGAATGTATGAAAGCAAAGGAGCTGAACAAAAGGGCATGGAGGAACTTCCGTAATAACAGAACACCAGAAAGTAGAGAGAGATACCAGAGAACCAGGAACGAGTATGTCAGTGTGAGAAGAGCAGCTGAGAAAAGGTATGAAAATGATATAGCTAACAAAGCCAAGACTGAACCAAAGCTACTACACAGTCACATCAGGAGGAAGACAACAGTGAAGGAACAGGTGATTAAACTTAGGGTGGGCGAGGACAGGTACACAGAGAATGACAAAGAGGTGTGTGAAGAACTCAACAAAAGGTTCCAGGAGGTCTTTACAATAGAACAGGGAGATATCACGGCACTGGGAGAGGTGGCAGCAAACCAGGTGACCTTGGATAGGTTCGAAATTACAAGAGATGAGGTCAAAAAGCACCTATTGGAGCTGGATGTGAGAAAAGCTGTTGGGCCGGATGGAATCTCGCCATGGGTATTGAAAGAGTGTGCAGGAGCACTTTGCTTACCACTCTCCATAGTGTATAGTGAGTCACTGGAAACGGGGGACCTACCAGAAATATGGAAGACTGCTAATGTAGTACCAATATACAAAAAAGGTGACAGACAAGAGGCACTGAACTACAGGCCAGTGTCCTTAACTTGTATACCATGCAAGGTGATGGAGAAGATTGTGAGAAAAAACCTAGTAACACATCTGGAGAGAAGAGACTTCGTGACAACCCATCAACATGGGTTCAGGGAGGGTAAATCTTGCCTTACAGGCTTGATAGAATTCTACGATCAGGTGACAAGAATTAAGCAAGAAAGAGAAGGGTGGGCGGACTGCATTTTTTTGGACTGTCGGAAAGCCTTTGACACAGTACCCCATAAAAGGTTGATGCATAAGCTGGAGAAACAGGCAGGAGTAACAGGTAGGGCGCTCCAGTGGATAAGGGAGTACCTAAGCAATAGGAAGCAGAGAGTTACAGTGAGGGGTGAGACCTCAGACTGGCGTGAAGTCACCAGTGGAGTCCCACAGGGCTCTGTACTTGGACCTATCCTGTTTCTGATATACGTAAATGATCTCCCAGAGGGTATAGACTCATTCCTCTCAATGTTTGCTGACGACGCCAAAATTATGAGAAGGATTAAGACAGAGGAGGACAGCTTGAGACTTCAAGAAGACCTGGACAAGCTGCAGGAATGGTCGAACAAATGGCTGTTAGAGTTTAACCCAAGCAATGTAATGTAATGAAGATAGGGGTAGGAAGCAGGAGACCAGATACAAGGTATCATTTGGGAGATGAAATACTTCAAGAGTCAGAGAGAGAGAAAGACCTGGGGGTTGATATCACGCCAGACCTGTCCCCTGAAGCTCATATCAAGAGGATAACATCAGCAGCATATGCCAGGTTGGCTAACATAAGAACGGCCTTTAGAAACTTGTGTAAGGAATCTTTCAGAACATTATATACCACATATGTCAGACCAATCCTGGAGTATGCGGCTCCAGCATGGAGTCCCTATCTAGTCAAGCATAAGACTAAACTGGAAAAGGTTCAAAGGTTTGCCACCAGACTAGTACCCGAGCTGAGAGGTATGAGCTACGAGGAGCGACTGCAGGAATTAAACCTCACTTCGTTGGAAGACAGAAGAGTTAGGGGGGACATGATCACCACATTCAAGATTCTCAGGGGAATCGACAGGGTTGATAAAGATAGGCTGTTTAACACAAGGGGCACACGCACTAGGGGACACAGGTGGAAACTGAGTGCCCAAATGAGCCACAGAGATATTAGAAAGAACTTTTTTAGTGTCAGAGTGGTTGACAAATGGAATGCATTAGGAAGCGATGTGGTGGAGGCTGACTCCATACACAGTTTCAAGTGTAGATATGATAGAGCCCATTAGGCTCAGGAAACTGTACACCTGTTGATTGACGGTTGAGAGGCGGGACCAAAGAGCCAGAGCTCAACCCCCGCAAGCACAACTAGGTGAGTACAACTAGGTGAGTACAGACCCACCGGACCACAGACCCACCGGACCACAGACCCACCGGACCACAGACTCACGGGACCACAGACCGACTGGACCACAGACTCACGGGACCACAGACCCACTGGACCACAGACTCACGGGACTACAGACCCACTGGACCACAGACCCACTGGACCACAGACCCACTGGACCACAGACCCACTGGACAACAGGCCCACTGGACCACAGACTCACGGGACCACAGACCCATGGACACAAGACCTACCGGACCACAGACCCCACTGTACCAAGACCCACCGGACCATAGACCCACTGGACCACAGACCCATGGACACAAGACCTACCGGACCAAAGACCCACTGGACCATAGACCCTCTGGTCCACAGACCCACTGGACCTAAGACCCAGTGGACCACAGACCCACAGGACCACAAACCCACTGGACAACAGACCCACCGGACCACAGACCCACCGGACCACAGACCCACCAGACCACAGACCCACCGGACCACAGACCCACCGGATCACAGACTCACAGGACCACAGACCAACTCTACCACAGACCCACCGGACCACAGGCCCACTGGACCACAGACCCACTGGACCACAGACCCACTGGACCACAGATCCACTGGACCACAGAACCACGGGATCACAGGCCCACTGGACCACAGACCCATGGACTACAGACACCGCAGCTCACTGTCCCACAGACCCACTGGACTTCAGACCCATTGGACCAAAGACCCACTGGACCACAGACCCATGAACCACAGACCACCCCTGCATACTGTCCCACAGACCCACTGGACCACAGATCCACCAGACCACTGTCCCACTGGACCACAGACCCACCGGACCACAGACCCACTGAACCACAGACCCACCGGACCACAGACCTACCGGACCACAGACTCACCAGACCACAGACCCACTGGACCACAGTCCCACCGGACCACAGACCCACGGACCACAGACCCACCGGACCACAAACCCACAGGACCACAGACCCACCGGACCACAATCTCAACCGGACCACAGGCTCAAGGGACCACAGACCCACCGGACCACAGACCCACTGGACCACAGACCCACTGGACCACAGACCCATTGGACCACAGACCCACTGGACCATAGACCCATTGGACCACAGACCCACTGGACACACAGACTCACTAGACCACGACCCACCGGACCACAGACCCACTGGACCCAGACCCCCGGACCACAGACACACTGAACCACAGACCCACTGGACCATAGACCCACTGGTCCACAGACCCACTGGACCTTAGACCCACTGGACCACAGACCCACCGGACCACAGATCCACTGGACCAGAGTCCCAAGGACTACAAACACACTTGACCACAGATCCACTGGACCACAGTCCCACTGGACACAGACCCACGGGACCACAGGCCCACTGGACCACAGACCCACTGCAAACACAGATCCACTGGACCACATACCCACTGGACCCACCCCCCCCGCTCACTGTCCCACAGACCCCACCAGTCACTGTCCCCACAGACCCACTGGACCACAGACCCACCGGACGACAGACACACTGGACCACAGACCCACTGGACCACAGACCCACTGGACCACAGACCACTGGACCACAGACCCACTAACCACCGACCCACTGGACCATAGACCCACCTGACCACAGACCCAATTGACCACAGACCCACTCGACCACAGACCCACTCGACCACAGACCACGGACCACAGACCCCCCAGCTCACTGTTCCGCAGGCCCACTGGACCACAGACCCACTGCAACACAGACCCACCGGACCACAGACCCACTGGACCACAGACCGACTGGACCACAGACCAACTTTACCACAGACCCATGGACCACAGACCCCCCAGCTCACTGTCCCACAGACCCACTGGACCACAGTCCGACCGGACGACAGACACACTGGACCACAGACCCACTGGCCCAGACCCACTGGACTACAGACCCACTGGACCACAGACCCACCCGACCACAGACCCACTGGACCACAGACCCCAGGTCCACAAAACCCAGTGGACACAGACCCAGTGGACCACAGACCCACTGGACCACAGACCCACTTGACCACAGACCCACTGGACCACAGACCCACCGGACCACAGACCCACTTGACCACAGACCCACTCGACCACAGACCCACTCGACCACAGTCCCACGGACCACAGACCCCCCAGCTCACTGTTCCACAGGCCCACTGGACCACAGACCCACTGCAACACCGACCCACCGGACCACAGACCCACTGACCACAGACCCACTGACACAGACCAACTTTACCTCAGACCCATGGACCACAGACCCCCCAGTTCACTGTCCCACAGACCCACTTTGACCACAGACCAACGGGACCAAAAGCCCACTGGACCACAGACCCATGGACTACAGACCCCCCCAGCTCACTGTCCAACAGACCCACCGGACCACATACCCACTGGACCACAGACCCACTCGACCACAGACCCACGGACCACAGACCCTCCAGCTCACTGTCCCACAGGCCCACTGGACCACAGACCCATTGGACCACAGCCCCACCGGACCACAGACCCACCGGACCACAGACCCATTGGACCACAGACCCACCGGACCACAGACCCAATGGACCACAGACCTACCGGACCACAGACTCACCGGACCACAGACCCACCGGACCACAGACCCACCGGACCACAGCCCCACCGGACCACAGACCTACCGGACCACAGACTCACCGGGCCACAGACCCACTGGACCAAAGACCCACTGGACCACAGACCCACCGGACCACAGACCCACCGGACCACAGACCCACCCGACCACAAACCCACCGGACTACAGACCCACGGGACCACAGACCCACCGGACCGCAGACTGACTTGACCACAGACCCACTGGACCACAGATCCACTGGACCACAGACCCACTAGACCACAGATTCACGGGACCACAGACCCACTGGACCACAGACCCACTGGACCACAGACCCATTGGACCACAGACCCACTGAACCACAGACCCATTGGACCACAGACCCACCAGACCACAGACCCACCGGACCACAGACCCACCGGATCACAGACTCACAGGACCACAGACCAACTCTACCACAGACCCACCGGACCACAGGCCCACTGGACCACTGACCCACTGGACCACAGACCCACTGGACCACAGATCCACTGGACCACAGAGCCACGGGACCACAGGCCCACTGGACCACAGACCCATGGACTACAGACACCGCAGCTCACTGTCCCACAGACCCACTGGACTTCAGACCCATTGGACCAAAGACCCACTGGACCACAGACCCATGAACCACAGACCACCCCTGCTTACTGTCCCACAGACCCACTGGACCACAGATCGACCGGACCACAGACCCACTGGACCACAGATCGACCGGACCACAGACCCACTGGACCACAGATTTTGTTTGCTGACGACGCCAAAATTATGAGAAGGATTAAGACAGACGAGGACAGCTTGAGACTTCAAGAAGACCTGGACAAGCTGCAGGAATGGTCGAACAAATGGCTGTTAGAGTTTAACCCAAGCAAATGTAATGTAATGAAGATAGGGGTAGGAGGCAGGAGACCAGATACAAGGTATCATTTGCGAGATGAAATACTTCAAGAGTCAGAGAGAGAGAAAGACCTGGGGGTTGATATCACGCCAGACCTGTCCCCTGAAGCTCATATCAAGAGGATAACATCAGCAGCATATGCCAGGTTGGCTAACATAAGAACGGCCTTTAGAAACTTGTGTAAGGAATCTTTCAGAACATTATATACCACATATGTCAGACCAATCCTGGAGTATGCGGCTCCAGCATGGAGTCCCTATCTAGTCAAGCATAAGACGAAACTGGAAAAGGTTCAAAGGTTTGCCACCAGACTAGTACCCGAGCTGAGAGGTATGAGCTACGAGGAGCGACTGCAGGAATTAAACCTCACTTCGTTGGAAGACAGAAGAGTTAGAGGGGACATGATCACCACATTCAAGATTCTCAGGGGAATCGACAGGGTTGATAAAGACAGGCTGTTTTACACAAGGGGCACATGCACTAGGGGACACAGGTGGAAACTGAGTGCCCAAATGAGCCACAGAGATATTAGAAAGAACTTTTTTAGTGTCAGAGTGGTTGACAAATGGAATGCATTAGGAAGCGATGTGGTGGAGGCTGACTCCATACACAGTTTCAAGTGTAGATATGATAGAGCCCAATAGGCTCAGGAAACTGTACACCTGTTGATTGACGGTTGAGAGGCGGGACCAAAGAGCCAGAGCTCAACCCCCGCAAGCACAACTAGGTGAGTACAACTAGGTGAGTACACACACACAACACACACACACACACCAGTTGATTGACCAGTTGAGAGGCGGGACCAACGATCCAAAGCTCAACCCCCGCAAGCACAATTAGGTGAGTACAATTAGGTGAGTACACACACACACATCAACAAACTGGAAAAGGTGCAAAGACATGCTACTAAGTGGCTCCCAGAACTGAAGGGCAAGAGCTACGAGGAGAGGTTAGAGGCATTAAATATGCCAAAACTAGAAGACAGAAGAAAAAGAGGTGATATGATCACTACATACAAAATAGTAACAGGAATTGATAAAATCGATAGGGAAGATTTCTTGAGACCGGAACTTTAAGAACAAGAGGTCATAGATATAAACTAGCTAAACACAGATGCCGAAGAAATATAAGAAAATTCACTTTCGCAAACAGAGTGGTAGACAGTTGGAACAAGTTAGGGGAGAAGGTGGTGGAGGCCAAGACCGTCAGTAGTTTCAAAGCGTTATATGACAAAGAGTGCTGGGAAGACGGGACACCACGAGCGTAGCTCTCATCCTGTAACTACACTTAGGTAATTACACTTAGGTAATTACACACGGGACTGTGTGACTGAGTACAGCTTACGGGCTGGCTGGCTGAGTGGACAGCGCTCTAGACTCGTGGACCTAGGGACCAGGGTTACATCCCGGCACCTGGCGGAAAAACAAATGGGCAGAGTTTCCTTCACCCTGATGCCCCTTTACTTAGCAGCATATAGGTACCTGAGAATTAGACAGTTGCTACGGGCTGCTTCCTGTGTGTGTGTGTGTACTCACCTAGTTGTACTCACCTAGTTGTGCTTGCGGGGGTTGAGCTCTGGCTCTTTGGTCCCGCCTCTCAACCGTCAATCAACAGGTGTACAGTTTCCTGAGCCTAATGGGCTCTATCATATCTACACTTGAAACTGTGTATGGAGTCAGCCTCCACCACATCGCTTCCTAATGCATTCCATTTGTCAACCACTCTGACACTAAAAAAGTTCTTTCTAATATCTCTGTGGCTCATTTGGGCACTCAGTTTCCACCTGTGTCCCCTAGTGCGTGTGCCCCTTGTGTTAAACAGCCTGTCTTTATCAACCCTGTCGATTCCCCTGAGAATCTTGAATGTGGTGATCATGTCCCCCCTAACTCTTCTGTCTTCCAACGAAGTGAGGTTTAATTCCTGCAGTCGCTCCTCGTAGCTCATACCTCTCAGCTCGGGTACTAGTCTGGTGGCAAACCTTTGAACCTTTTCCAGTTTAGTCTTATGCTTGACTAGATAGGGACTCCATGCTGGAGCCGCATACTCCAGGATTGGTCTGACATATGTGGTATATAATGTTCTGAAAGATTCCTTACACAAGTTTCTAAAGGCCGTTCTTATGTTAGCCAACCTGGCATATGCTGCTGATGTTATCCTCTTGATATGAGCTTCAGGGGACAGGTCTGGCGTGATATCAACCCCCAGGTCTTTCTCTCTCTCTGACTCTTGAAGTATTTCATCTCCCAAATGATACCTTGTATCTGGTCTCCTGCTTCCTACCCCTATCTTCATTACATTACATTTGCTTGGGTTAAACTCTAACAGCCATTTGTTCGACCATTCCTGCAGCTTGTCCAGGTCTTCTTGAAGTCTCAAGCTGTCCTCCTCTGTCTTAATCCTTCTCATAATTTTGGCGTCGTCAGCAAACATTGAGAGGAATGAGTCTATACCCTCTGGGAGATCATTTACGTATATCAGAAACAGGATAGGTCCAAGTACAGAGCCCTGTGGGACTCCACTGGTGACTTCACGCCAGTCTGAGGTCTCACCCCTCACTGTAACTCTCTGCTTCCTATTGCTTAGGTACTCCCTTATCCACTGGAGCGCCCTACCTGTTACTCCTGCCTGTTTCTCCAGCTTATGCATCAACCTTTTATGGGGTACTGTGTCAAAGGCTTTCCGACAGTCCAAAAAAATGCAGTCCGCCCACCCTGTCTGTTTGTGTGTGTGTGTGGTGTGTGGGTGTTGTGTGTGTGTGTGTGTGTGTGTTGTGTTGGTGTGTGTGTGTGTGTGTGGTGTGTGTGTTTTTGTGTGTGTGTGTGTGTG
>WNGS01009813.1:16438-35756 GCA_020271785.1 Procambarus virginalis | reverse complement strand
CTGTGGTCGAGTGGGTCTGTGGTCGAGTGGGTATGTGGTCAAGTGGGTCTGTGGTCCGGTGGGTCTGTGGTCCAGTGGGTCGGTGGTCTAGTGGGTCTGTGGTCCAGTGGGTCTGTGGTCCAGTGGGTCTGTGGTCCAGTGGGTCTGTGGTCCAGTGTGTCTGTCGTCCGGTGGGTCTGTGGTCCAGGGGTCTGTGGGACAGTGAGCTGGGGGGTCTGTGGTCCAAGGGTCTGTGGTAAAGTTGGTCTGTGGTCCAGTGGGTCTGTGGTCCAGTGGGTCTAAGGTCCAGTGGGTCTGTGGACCAGTGGGTCTATGGTCCAGTGGGTCTGTGGTTCAGTGTGGGTATGGTCCGGTGGGTCTGTGGTCCAGTGGGTTTGTGGTCCGTGGGTCTGTGGTCCCGTGAGTCTGTGGTCCAGTGGGTCTGTGGTCAAATGGGTCTATGGTCCAGTAGGTCTGTGGTCCAATGGGTCTGTGATCCAGTGGGTCTGTGGTCCAGTGGGTCTGTGGTCCGGTGGGTCTGTGGTCCCGTGAGCCAGTGGTCCGGTTGAGATTGTGGTTCGGTGGGTCTGTGGTCCCGTGGGTCTGTGGTCCGGTGGGTCTGTGGTCCGCTGGGTCTGTGGTCCGGTGGGCCTGTGGTCCAGTGGGTCTGTGGTCTGGTGAGTCTGTGGTCCGGTAGGTCTGTGGTCCGGTGGGTTTGTGGTTCAGTGGGTCTGTGGTCCGGTGGGTCTGTGGTCCAGTGGGTCTGTGGTCCGGTGGATCTGTGGTCCAATGGGTCTGTGGGACAGTAAGCTGTGGTGGTCTGTGGTTCATGGGTCTGTGGTCCAGTGGGTCTTTGGTCCAATGGGTCTGAAGTCCAGTGGGTCTGTGGGACAGTGAGCTGGGGTGTCTGTAATCCTGGGTCTGTGGCCCAGTGAGCCTTTGGTCCCGTGACTCTGTGGTCCAGTGGATCTGTGGTCCAGTGGGTCTGTGGTCCAGTGGGTCTGTGGTCCAGTGGGCCTGTGGTCCGGTGGGTCTGTGGTCTGGTGGGTATGTTGTCCAGGGGTTTGTGGTCCTGTGGGCCTGTGGTCCACTGGGTCTAGGTCAAGTGGGTCTGTGGACCAGAGGGTCTATCGTCCAGTGGGTCTGTGGTCCGGTAGGTCTTGTGTCCATGGGTCTGTGGTCCAGTGGGTCTATGGTCCGGTGGGTCTTTGGTCCAGTGGGTCTGTGGCCCGGTAGGTCTTGTGTCCATGGGTCTGTGGTCCAGTGGGTCTATGGTCATGTGGTCTGTGGTCCCGTGAGTCTGTGGTCCAGTGGGTCTGTTGTCCAGTGGGTCTGTGGTCCAGTGGGTCTGTGGTCCGGTGGGTCTGTGGTCCCGTGAGTCTGTGGGCCAGTGGGTCTGTGGTCCAATGGGTCTGTGGTCCAGTGGGTCTCTGGTCCAGTGGGTTTGTGGTCCAGTGGGTCTGTAGTCCCGTGAGTCTATGGTCCGGTGGGTCTGTGGTCCGGTGAGTCTGTGGTCCAGAAAGTCTGTGGTCCGGTGGGTCTGTGGTCCGGTGGGTCTGTGGTCCGGTGGGTCTGTGGTCCGGTGAGTCTGTGGTCCGGTGGGTTTGTGGTCCGGAGGGTCTGTGGTCGGTGAGTCTGTGGTCCAGTGGATCTGTGGTCCAGTGTGTCTGTGGTCCAGTGGGTCTGTGGTCCGGGAGTCTGAGGTCCGGTGAGATTTTGGTCCAATGGGTCTGTGGACCGATGAGTTTGTGGGCCAGGGGTCTGTGGTCCAGTGTGTCTGTGGTCCAATGGGTCTGTGGTCCAGGGAGTCTGTGGTCCGGTGAGATTTTGGTCCAATGGGTCTGTGGTCCGATGAGTCTGTGGTCCAGTGGGTCTGTGGTCAGTGGGTCTGTGGTCCAGTGGGTCTGTGGTCCGTGAGTCTGTGGTCCGGTGAGATTTTGATCCGGTGGGTCTGTGGTCCCGTGGGTCTGTGGTCCAGTGGGTCTGTGTCCAGTGGGTCTGTGGTTCAGTGGGTCTGTGGTCCAGTGGGTCTGTGGTCCGGTGGGTCTGTGGTCCCGTGAGTCTGTGGTCCGGTGAAATTGTGGTCCGGTGGGACTGTGGTCCCGTGGGTCTGTGGTCTAGTGGGTCTGTGGTCCAGTGGGTCTGTAGTCCGGGGGTCTTTGGTCCGGTGGGTCTGTGGTCCAGTAGGTCTGTGGTCCCGTGAGTCTGTGGTCCGGTGGGTCTGTGGTCCGGTGACAACCTCCAAGGAACAGACCGTGACAACCTCCAGGGTATAGACCGTGACAACCTCCAGGGTACAGACCGTGACAGCCTCAAAGGTACAGACCGTGACAACCTCCAGGGTACAGACCGTGACAACCTCCAAGGTACAGACCGTGACAACCTCCAGGGTTGTCACGGTCTGTGGTCCAGTGTCTGACAACCTCCAAGGTACCGACCGTGACAACCTCCAGTGGGTCAGTGGTCCAGTGGGTCTGTGGTCCATCGGGTCTCTGGTCCGGTGGGTCTGTAGTCCAGTGGGTCTGTGGTCCGGTGGGTCTGTGGTAAATTGGGTCTGTGGTCCGGTGGGTCTGTGGTTCCGTGAGTCTGTGGTCCAGTGGGTCTGTGGTCCAGTGGGTCTGTGGTCCAGTGGGTCCGTGGTCCGGTGGGTCTGTGGTCCCGTGAGTCTGTGGTACGTTGAGATTGTGGTCCGGTGGGTCTGTGGTCCCGTGGGTCGGTGGTCCGGTGGGTCTGTGGTCCGGTGGGTCTGTGGTCCGGTAGGTCTGTGGTCCAATGGGTCTATGGTCCAGTGGGTCTGTGGTCTGGTGAGTCTGTGGTCCGGTGGGTCTGTGGTCCAGTGCGTCTGTGGTCCAATGGGTCTGTGGTCCAGTGGGTCTGTGGTCCAGTGGGTCTGTGGTACGGTGGGTCTGTGGTCCCGTGAGTCTGTGGTCCGGTGGGTCTGTGGTCCAATGGGTCTGTGGTCCGGTGGGTCTGTGATCGGTGGGTCTGTGGTCCAATGGGTCTGTGGTCCAGTAGGTCTGTGGTCCAGTTGGTCTGTGGGACAGTAAGCTGGGGGGGGGGTCTGTGGTCCACGGGTCTGTGGTCCAGTGGGTCTGTGGGACAGTAAGCTGGGGGGGGGTCTGTGGTCCATGGGTCTGTGGTCCAGCGGTCTGTAGTCCAGTGGGTCTGTGGTCCAGGTGTCTGTGGTCCGGTGGGACTATGGTCCGGTGGGTCTGTGGTCCAGTGGGTCTGTGGTCCAGTGGGTCTGTGGTCCAATGGGTCTGTGGTCCGGTGGATCTGTGGTCCCGTGAATCTGTGGATCAGTGGGTCTGTGGTCCAGTGGGTCTGTGGTCAAGTGGGTCTGTGGTCCCGTGGGTCTGTAGTCCGGTGGGTTTGTAGTCCGGTGGGTCTGTGGTCGGTCCGGTGGGTCTGTGGTCCGGTGGGTCTGTGGTCCGGTGGGTCTGTGGTCCGGTGTGTCTGTGGTCCAGTGGGTCTGTGGTCCAATGGGTCTGTGGTCCAGTGGGTGTGGTCCAGTGGGTCTGTGGTCCAATGGGTCTGTGGTCCAGTGGGTCTGTGGTCCAGTGGGTCTCTAGTCTAGTGGGTCTCTGGTCCGGTGGGTCTGTGGTCCAGTGCGTCTGTGGTCCAGTGGGTCTGTGGTTCAGTGGGTCTGTGGTCCAATGGGTCTGTGGTCCAGGGGGTCTGTGGTCCAGTGGTTCTGTGGTCCCGTGAATCTGTGGTCTAGTGGGTCTCTGGTCCCGTGGGTCTGTGGTCCAGTGGGTCTGTGGTCCAGTCGGTCTGTGGTCCGGTGGGTCTGTGGTCCCGTGGGTCTGTAGTCCGGGGGTTTGTGGTAGGGTGGGTCTGTGGTCCAGTGGGTCTGTAGTCTGGTGGGTCTGTGGTCCAGTGGGTCTGTGGTCCAGTGGGTCTGTGGTCCAGTGAGTCTGTGGTCGGTAGGTCTGTGGTCCGGTGGGTCTGTGGTCGAATGGGTCTGTGGTCCGGTGGGTCTGTGGTCCGGTGGGTCTGTGGTCCAATGGGTCTGTGGTCCAGTGGGCTGTGGGACAGTGAGCTGGAGGGTCTGTGGTCCGTGGGTCTGTGGTCGAGTGGGTCTGTGGTCCAGTGGGTATGTGGTCGGTGGGTCTGTTGGACAGTGAGCTGGGGGGGGGGGTCTGTAGTCCAAGGGTCTGTGGTCCAGTGGGCTTTTGGACCCGTGGGTCTGTGGTCAAAGTGGGTCTGTGGGACAGTGAACTGGGGGGTCTGTGGTCCATGGGTCTGTGGTAAAGTTGGTCTGTGGTCCAGTGGGTCTGTGGTCCAGTGGGTCTGTGGTCCGGTGGGTCTGGTTGCAGTGGGTCTGTGGTCCAGTGGGCCTGTGGAACAGTGAGCTGGGGGGTCTGTGGTCCGTGGGATTGTGGTCGAGTGGTCTGTGGTCGAGTGGGTCTGTGGTCAAGTGGGTCTGTGGTCCGGTGGGTCTGTGGTCCAGTGGGTCTGTGGTCCAGTGGGTCTGTGGTCCAGTGGGTCTGTGGTCCACTGGGTCTGTGGTCCAGGGTTTGTGGACCTGTGGGTCTGTGGTCCAGTGGGTCTGTGGTCGGGTGGGTCTGTGGTCCAGTGGGTCTGTGGTCCAGTGGGTCTGTGGTCCAGTGGGACTGTGGTCCAGTGTCTCTGTCGTCCGGTGGGTCTGTGGTCCAGTGGGTCTGTGGGACAGTGAGCTGGGGGGTCTGTGGTCCATGGGTCTGTGGTAAGTTGGTCTGTGGTCCAGGGGGTCTGTGGTCCAGTGGGTCTGTGGTCCGGTGGGTCTGTGTTGCAGTGGGTCTGTGGTCCAGTGGGCCTGTGGAACAGTGAGCTGGGGGGTCTGTGGTCCCTGGGTCTGTGGTCGAGTGGGTCTGTGGTCGAGTGGGTCTGTGGTCAAGTGGGTCTGTGGTCCGGTGGGTCTGTGGTCCAGTGTGTCTGTCGTCCGGTGGGTCTGTGGTCCAGTGGGTCTGTGGGACAGTGAGCTGGGGGGGTCTGTGGGACAGTGAGCTGGGGGGTCTGTGGTCCATGGGTCTGTGGTAAAGTTGCTCTGTGGTCCAGTGGGTCTGTGGTCCAGTGGGTCTGTGTTGCAGTGGGTCTGTGGTCCAGTGGGCCTGTGGAACAGTGAGCTGGGGGGGGGTCTGTTGCCCATGGGTCTGTAGTCCAGTGGTCTGTGGTCCCGTGGGTCTGTGGTCCAGGGGTTTGTGGTCCTTTGGGACTCTGGTCCAGTGGATCGGTGGTCCGGTGGGTCTGTGGTCCAGTGGGTCTAAGGTCCAGTGGGTCTGTGGACCAGTGGGTCTATGGTCCAGTGGGTCTGTGGTTCAGTGTGTCTGTGGTCCGGTGAGTCTGTGGTCCAGTGGGACTGTGGTCCGGTGGGTCTGTGGTCCCGTGAGTCTTTGGTCCAGTGGGTCTGTGGTCCAATGGGTCTATGGTCCAGTGGGTCTGTGGTCCAATGGGTCTGTGGTCCAGTGGGTCTGTGGTCCAGTGGGTCTGTGGTCCGGTGGGTCTGTGGTCCCTTGAGCCTGTGGTCCGGTTGAGATTGGGTCCGGTGGGTCTGTGGTCCTGTGGGTCTGTGGTCCGTTGGGTCTGTGGTCCGGTGGGTCTGTGGTCCGGTGAGTGTGTGGTCCGGTGGGTCTGTGGTTCGGTGGGTCTGTGGTCCGGTAGGTCTGTAGTCCGGTGGGTCTGTGGTCCAGTGGGTCTGTGGTCCGATGGGTCTTTGGTCCAGTGGGACTGTGGTCTGGTGGATCTGTGGTCCAGTGGGTCTGTGGGACAGTAAGCAGGGGTGGTCTGTGGTTCATGGGTCTGTGGTCCAGTGGGTCTTTGGTCCAATGGGTCTGAAGTCCAGTTTGTCTGTGGGACAGTGAGCTGCGGTGTCTGTAGTCCATGGGTCTGTGGTCCAGTGGGCCTGTGATCCCGTGGTTCTGTGGTCCAGTGGGTCTGTGGTCCAGTGGGTCTGTGGTCCAGTGGGTCTGTGGTCCAGTGGGCCTGTGGTCCGGTGGGTCTGTGGTAGAGTTGGTGTGTGGTCCTGTGAGTCTGTGATCGGTGGGTCTGTGGTCCTGTGGGTCTGTGGTCTGGTGGGCCTGTGGTCCGGTGGGTCTGTGGTCCGGTGGGTCTGTTGTCCAGTGGGTTTGTGGTCCTGTGGGTCTGTGGTCCACTGGGTCTTAGGTTCAGTGGGTCTGTGGACCAGAGGGTCTATGGTCCAGGGGTCTGTGGTCCGGTAGGTCTTGTGTCCATGGGTCTGTGGTCCCGTGAGTCTGTGGTCCAGTGGGTCTATGGTCCGGTGGGTCTTTGGTACAGTGGGTCTGTGGTCCGGTAGGTCTTGTGTCCATGGGTCTGTGGTCCCGTGAGTCTGTGGTCCAGTGGGCCTGTTGTCCAGTGGGTCTGTGGTCCAGTGGGTCTGTGGTCCAGTGGGTCTGTGGTCCAGTGGGTCTGTAGTCCCGTGAGTCTGTGGTCCAGTGGGTCTGTGGTCCCATGAGTCTGTGGTCCAGTCGGTCTGTGGTCCCGTGAGTCTGTGGTCCACTGGGTCTGTGGTCCGGTGGGTCTGTGGTCCGTTGGGTCTGTGGTCCGGTGGGTCTGTGGTCCGGTGAGTGTGTGGTCCGGTGGGTCTGTGGTCGGTGGGTCTGTGGTCCGGTGGGTCTGTGGTCCAATGTGTCTGTGGTCAAGTGGGTCTGTGGTGCGGTGAGTCTGTGGTCCGGTGAGATTTTGGTCCAATGGGTCTGTGGTCTAGTGTGCCTGTGGTCCAGTGAGATTTTGGTCCAATGGGTCTGTGGTCCGATGAGTCTGTGGTCCAGTGGGTCTGTGGTCCAGTGGGCCTGTGGACCAGTGGGTCTGTGGTCCCGTGAGTCTGTGGTCCGGTGAGATTTTGGTCCGGTGGGTCTGTGGTCCCGTGGGTCTCTGGTCCAGTGGGTCTGTGGTCAAGTGGGTCTGTGGTCCGGTGGGTCTGTGGTCCAGTGGGTCTGTGGGACAGTAAGCTGGGGGGTCTGTGGTCCATGGGTATGTGGTCCAGCGGGTCTGTAGTCCAGTGGGTCTGTGGTCCAGTGTGTCTGTGGTCCGGTGGGTCTGTGGTCCGGTGGGTCTGTGGTCCAGTGGGTCTGTGGTCCAATGGGTCTGTGGTCAGTGGGTCTGTGGTCCAGTGGGTCTGTGGTCCAGTGGGTCTGTGGTCCATTGGGTCTGTGGTCCGGTGGATCTGTGGTCCCGTGAATCTGTGGTTCAGTGGGTCTGTGGTCCAGTGGGTCTGTGGTCCAGTGGGTCTGTGGTCCCGTGCGTCTGTAGTCCGGTGGGTTTGTGGTCCGGTGGGTCTGTGGTCGGTCCCGTGGGTCAGTGGTCCGGTGGGTCTGTGGTCCGGTGGGTCTGTGGTCCGGTGGTCTGTGGTCCAGTGGGTCTGTGGTCCAATGGGTCTGTGGTCCAGTGGGTCTGTGGTCCAGTGGGTCTGTGGTCCAATGGGTCTGTGGTCCAGTGGGTCTGTGGTCCAGTGGGTCTCTGGTCTAGTGGGTCACTGGTCCGGTGGGTCTGTGGTCCAGTGGGTCTGTGGTCCAGTGGGTCTGTGGTTTAGTGGGTCTGTGGTCCAATGGGTCTGTGGTCCAGTGGGTCTGTGGTCCGGTGGGTCTGTGGTCCCGTGAATCTGTGGTCTAGTGGGTCTGTGGTCCAGTGGGTCTGTGGTCCAGTGGGTCTGTGGTCCAGTAGGTCTGTGGTCCGGTGGGTCTGTGGTCCAGTGTGTCTGTGGTCCAGTGGGTCTGTGGTGCGGTGAGTCTGTGGTCCGGTGAGATTTTGGTCCAATGGGTCTGTGGTCCAGTGAGATTTTGGTCCAATGGGTCTGTGGTACGATGAGTCTGTGGTCCAGTGGGTCTGTGGTCCAGTGGGTCTGTGGTCCAGTGGGTCTGTGGTCCCGTGAGTCTGTGGTCCGGTGAGATTTTGGTCCGGTGGGTCTGTGGTCCCGTGGGTCTGTGGTCCAGTGGGTCTGTGGTCCAGTGGGTCTGTGGTCCGGTGGGTCTGTGGTCCAGTGGGTCTGTGGGACAGTAAGCTGGGGGGGTCTGTGGTCCATGGGTCTGTGGTCCAGCGGGTCTGTAGTCCAGTGGGTCTGTGGTCCAGTGTGTCTGTGGTCCAGTGGGTCTGTGGTCCATTGGGTCTGTGGTCCGGTGGATCTGTGGTCCCTTGAATCTGTGGTTCAGTGGGTCTGTGGTCCAGTTGGTCTGTGGTCCAGTGGGTCTGTGGTCCCGTGGGTCTGTAGTCCGGTGGGTTTGTGGTCCGGTGGGTCTGTGGTCGGTCCCGTGGTTCAGTGGTCCGGTGGGTCTGTGGTCCGGTGGGTCTGTGGTCCGGTGGGTCTGTGGTCCGGTGGGTCTGTGGTCCAATGGGTCTGTGGTCCAGTGGGTCTGTGGTCCAGTGGGTCTGTGGTCCAATGGGTCTGTCGTCCAGTGGGTCTATGGTCCAGTGGGTCTCTGGTCTAGTGGTCTCTGGTCCGGTGGGTCTGTGGTCCAGTGGGTCTGTGGTCCGGTGGGTCTGTGGTCCAGTGGGTCTGTGGTCCATGGGTCTGTGGTCCAGTGGGTCTGTGGTCCGGTGGGTCTGTGTTGCAGTGGGTCTGTGGTCCAGTGGGCCTGTGGGACAGTGAGCTGGAGGGTCTGTGGTCCGTGGGTCTGTGGTCGTGGGTCTGTGGTCCAGTGGGTTTGTGGTCCGGTGGGTCTGTGGTCCACTGGGTTTGTGGTCCTGTGTGGGTCTGTGGACCAGTGGGTCTGCGGTTCGGTGGGTCTGTGGTCCAGTGGGTCTGTGGTCCAGTGGGTCTGTGGTCCAGTGGGTCTGTGGTCCAGTGGGTCTGTGGTCCAGTGTGTCTGTGGTCCGGTGGGTCTGTGTTGCAGTGGGTCTGTGGTCCAGTGGGCCTGTGGAACAGTGAGCTGGGGGTCTGTGGTCCGTGGGTCTGTGGTCGAGTGGGTCTGTGGTCAAGTGGGTCTGTGGTCCGGTGGGTCTGTGGTCCAGTGGGTCTGTGGTCCAGTGGGTCTGTGGTCCAGTGGGTCTGTGGTCCAGTGGGTCTGTGGTCCACTGGGTTTGTGGTCCTGTGGGTCTGTGGTCCAGTGGATCTGTGGTCCGGTGGGTCTGTGGTCCAGTGGGTCTGTGGTCCGGTGGTCCTGTGGTCCCGTGAGCCTGTGGTCCGGTTGAGATTGTGGTCAGGTGGGTCTGTGGTCTGGTGAGTCTGTGGTCCGGTAGGTCTGTGGTCCGGTGGGTCTGTGGTCCAGTGGGACTGTGGTCCGGTGGGTCTGTACTCACCTAGTTGTACTCACCTAGTTGTGCTTGCGGGGGTTGAGCTCTGGCTCTTTGGTCCCGCCTCTCAACCGTCAATCAACAGGTGTACAGTTTCCTGAGCCTAATGGGCTCTATCATATCTACACTTGAAACTGTGTATGGAGTCAGCCTCCACCACATCGCTTCCTAATGCATTCCATTTGTCAACCACTCTGACACTAAAAAAGTTCTTTCTAATATCTCTGTGGCTCATTTGGGCACTCAGTTTCCACCTGTGTCCCCTAGTGCGTGTGCCCCTTGTGTTAAACAGCCTGTCTTTATCAACCCTGTCGATTCCCCTGAGAATCTTGAATGTGGTGATCATGTCCCCCCTAACTCTTCTGTCTTCCAACGAAGTGAGGTTTAATTCCTGCAGTCGCTCCTCGTAGCTCATACCTCTCAGCTCGGGTACTAGTCTGGTGGCAAACCTTTGAACCTTTTCCAGTTTAGTCTTATGCTTGACTAGATAGGGACTCCATGCTGGAGCCGCATACTCCAGGATTGGTCTGACATATGTGGTATATAATGTTCTGAAAGATTCCTTACACAAGTTTCTAAAGGCCGTTCTTATGTTAGCCAACCTGGCATATGCTGCTGATGTTATCCTCTTGATATGAGCTTCAGGGGACAGGTCTGGCGTGATATCAACCCCCAGGTCTTTCTCTCTCTCTGACTCTTGAAGTATTTCATCTCCCAAATGATACCTTGTATCTGGTCTCCTGCTTCCTACCCCTATCTTCATTACATTACATTTGCTTGGGTTAAACTCTAACAGCCATTTGTTCGACCATTCCTGCAGCTTGTCCAGGTCTTCTTGAAGTCTCAAGCTGTCCTCCTCTGTCTTAATCCTTCTCATAATTTTGGCGTCGTCAGCAAACAAAATCTGTGGTCCATGGGTCTGTGGTCTGGTCGATCTGTGGTCCAGTGGGTCTGTGGGACAGTAAGCAGGGTGGTCTGTGGTTCATGGGTCTGTGGTCCAGTGGGTCTTTGGTCCAATGGGTCTGAAGTCCAGTGGGTCTGTGGGACAGTGAGCTGCGGTGTCTGTAGTCCATGGGTCTGTGGTCCAGTGGGCCTGTGGTCCCGTGGCTCTGTGGTCCAGTGGATCTGTGGTCCAGTGGGTCTGTGGTCCAGTGGGTCTGTGGTCCAGTGGGCCTGTGGTCCGGTGGGTCTGTGGTAGAGTTGGTCTGTGGTCCTGTGAGTCTGTGATCCGGTGGGTCTGTGGTCCGGTGGGTCTGTGGTCTGGTGGGTCTGTGGTCCAATGGGTCTGTGGTTCAGTGGGTCTGTGGTCCAATGGGTCTGTGGTCCAGTGGGTCTGTGGTCCAGTGGGTCTGTGGTCCCGTGAATCTGTGGTCTAGTGGGTCTGTGGTCCAGTGGATCTGTGGTCCGTGGGTCTGTGGTCAAGTCAGTCTGTGGTCCGGTGGGTCTGTGGTCCCGTGGTCTGTAGTCCGGTGGGTTTGTGGTCGGGTGGGTCTGTGGTCCGGGGTTCTGTGGTCCGGTGGTCTGTGGTCCAGTGGGTCTTTGGTCCAGTGGGTCTGTGGTCCGGTGAGTCTGTGGTCCGGTAGGTCTGTGGTCCGGTGGGTCTGTGGTCCGGTGGGTCTGTGGTCCGGTGGGTCTGTGGTCCGGTGGGGCTGTGGTCCGGTGGGTCTGTGGTCCAGTGGGCCTGTGGGACAGTGAGTCTGGAGGGTCTGTGGTCCGTGGGTCTGTGGTCGTGGGTCTGTGGTCCAATGGGTATGTGGTCCGGTGGGTCTGTTGGACAGTGAGCTGGAGGGGGGGGGTCTGTGGTCCATGGGTCTGTGGTCCAGTGGGCTTTGGTCCGGTGGGTCTGTGGTCAAAGTGGGTTACCTGGTTGATCTGGTTGATGGGGTTCTGGGAGCTCTTCTACTCCCCAAGCCCGGCCCGAGGCCAGGCTCGACTTGTGAGAGTTTGATCCACCAGGCTGTTGCTTGGAGCGGCCCGCAGAGCCACATACCCACCACAGCCCGGCTGATCCGGGACTTCTCTTAGGAAACAGTCCAGTTTCTCTTGAAGATGTCCACGGTTGTTCCGGCAATATTTCTTATAGTCGCTGGGAGGACGTTGAACAACCGCGGACCTCTGATGTTTATACAGTGTTCTCTGATTGTGCCTATGGCACCTCTGCTCTTCACTGGTTCAATCTTGCATTTTCTTCCATATCGTTCACTCCAGTACGTTGTTATTTTACTGTGTAGATTTGGGACCTGGCCCTCCAGTATTTTCCACGTGTATATTATTGGTATCTCTCTCGTCTCCTTTCTAGAGAGTACATTTGGAGAGCTTTGAGACGATCCCAATAATTTAGGTGTTTTATCTCGTCTATGCGTGCCGTATATGTTCTCTGTATTCCCTCTATTTCAGCAATCTCTCCTGCTCTGAAGGGGGAAGTGAGTACTGAGCAGTATTCGAGACGGGACAACACAAGTGACTTGAAGAGTACAACCATTGTGATGGGATCCCTGGATTTGAAAGTTCTCGTAATCCATCCGATCATTTTTCTGGCTGATGCGATATTGCTTGGTTATGCTCCCTAAACGTTAGATCGTCGGACATCATTATTCCCAAATCCTTGACATGCTGTTTTCTACTATGGGAAGATTTGATTGTGTTTTGTACCCTGTATTATGTTTCAGATCCTCATTTTGCCGTACCTGAGTACCTGAAATTATCACTGTTAAACATCATATTATTTTCTGCTGCCCAATCGAAAACTTTGTTGACATCTGTTTGTAGTTTTTCAATGTCTTCAGCAGAGGTAATTTTCATGCTGATTTTTGTGTCATCTGCGAAGGATGACACGAAGCTGTGACGTGTATTTTTGTCTATATCAGATATGAGAATAAGGAACAGTAGCGGTGCAAGGACTGTACCTTGAGGTACAGAGCTTTTAACATCGCTTGGACTCGATTTTATCTGATTGACTGTTACTCTTTGTGTTCTGTTCGACAGGAAATTGAGTATCCAGCGTCCTACTTTTCAGTTATTCCCATTGACCTCATTTTGTGAGCTATCACCCCATGGTCACATTTGTCGAAAGCCTTTGCAAAGTCTGTGTATACAACATCTGCATTTTGCTTTTCTTCTAGGGCTTCTGTGATTTTGTCATAGTGGTTGAGTAACTGTGACAGACAGGATCTTCCCGCTCTAAATCCATGTTGTCCTGGATTGTGCAATTCATTGTTTTCCATAAACTAGAAATTTGATTCCTAATCACTCTTTCAAACACTTTTATTATGTGTGATGTTAGTGCAACTGGCCTATAATTTTTTGCCAAGGCTTTACTCCCCCCTTGTGCAACGGAGCTATATCTGCAGATTTAAGTGCTGCTGGTATCTCCCCTGTATCCAGGCTCTTTCTCCATATTACGCTGAGTGCTCTCGCTACTGGTACTTTACATTTCTTTATGAATATTGAATTCCATGAGTCAGGCCCNGTGAGTCTGTGGTCCAGTGGGTCTGTAAGTGTCAGTGTGTCTGTGGTCCAGTGGGTCTGTGGTCCGGTGATTCTGTGGTCCGGTGAGATTTTGTCTAATGGTCTGTGGTCCGATGAGTCTGTGGTCCAGTGGTCTGTGGTCCAGTGTGTCTGTGGTCCAATGGGTCTGTGGTCCAGGGAGTCTGTGGTCCGGTGAGATTTTGGTCCAATGGGTCTGTGGTCCGATGAGTCTGTGGTCCAGTGGGTCTGTGGTCCAGTGGGTCTGTGGTCCAGTGGGTCTGTGGTCCCGTGAGTCTGTGGTCCGGTGAAATTGTGGTCCGGTGGGACTGTGGTCCCGTAGGTCTGTGATCTAGTGGGTCTGTGGTCCAGTGGGTCTGTAGTCTGGTGGGTCTTTGGTCCGGTGGGTCTGTGGTCCAGTAGGTCTGTGGTCCCGTGAGTCTGTGGTCCGGTGGGTCTGTGGTCCGGTGACAACATCCAAGGTACAGACCGTGACAACCTCCAGGGTATAGACCGTGACAACCTCCAGGGTACAGACCGTGACAACCTCCAAGGTACAGACCGTGACAACCTCCAAGGTACAGACCGTGACAACCTCCAGGTACAAACCGTGACAACCTCCAAGGTACAGACCGTGACAACCTCCAGGGGTACAGACCGTGACAACCTCCAGGGTACAGACCGTGACAACCTCCAGGTTACAGACCGTGACAACCTCCTGGGTACAGACCGTGACAACCTCCAGGGTACAGACCGTGACAACCTCCAAGGTACAGACCGTGACAACCTCCAAGGTACAGACCGTGACAACCTCCAGGGTATAGACCGTGACAACCTCCAGGGTACAGACCGTGACAACCTCCAAGGTACAGACCGTGACAACCTCCAGGGTACAGACCGTGACATCCTCCAGGGTTGTCACGGTTTGTGGTCCAGTGACTGTGACAACCTCCAAGGTACAGACCGTGACAACCTCCAGGGTATAGACCGTGACAACCTCCAGTGGGTCAGTGGTCCAGTGGGTCTGTGGTCCAGTGGGACTCTGGTCCGGTGGGTCTGTAGTCCAGTGGGTCTGTGGTCCGGTGGGTCTGTGGTCCATTGGGTCTGTGGTCCGGTGGGTCTGTGGTTCCGTGAGTCTGTGGTCCAGTGGGTCTGTGGTCCAGTGGGTCTGTGGTCCAGTGGGTCTGTGGTCCGGTGGGTCTGTGGTCCCGTGAGTCTGTGGTACGTTGAGATTGTGGTCCGGTGGGTCTGTGGTCCCGTGGGTAGGTGGTCCGGTGGGTCTGTGGTCCGGTGGGTCTGTGGTCCGGTAGGTCTGTGGTCCAATGGGTCTATGGTCCAGTGGGTTTGTGGTCCGGTGGGTCTGTGGTCCGGTGAGTCTGTGGTCCGGTAGGTCTGTGGTCCAGTGCGTCTGTGGTCCAGTGGGCCTGTGGTCCAGTGGGTCTGTGGTCCAGTGGGTCTGTGGTCCGGTGGGTCTGTGGTCCCGTGAGTCTGTGGTCCGGTGGGTCTGTGGTCCAATGGGTCTGTGGTCCGGTGGGTCTGTGATCCGGTGGGTCTGTGGTCCAATGGGTCTGTGGTCCGGTGGGTCTGTGATCCGGTGGGTCTGTGGTCCAATGGGTCTGTGGTCCAGTGGGTCTGTGGTCCAGTGGGTCTGTGGGACAGTAAGCTGGAGGGGGTCTGTGGTCCATGGGTCTGTGGTCCAGTGGGTCTGTGGGACAGTAAGCTGGGGGGTCTGTGGTCCATGGGTCTGTGGTCCAGCGGGTCCGTAGTCCAGTGGGTCTGTGGTCCAGTGTGTCTGTGGTCCGGTGGGTCTATGGTCCGGTGGGTCTGTGGTCCAGTGGGTCTGTGGTCCAAGGGGTCTGTGGTCCAATGGGTCTGTGGTCCGGTGGATCTGTGGTCCCGTGAATCTGAGGTTCAGTGGGTCTGTGGTCCAGTGGGTCTGTGGGACAGTAAGCTGGGGGGGGGTCGGTTGTCCATGGGACTGTGGTCCAGCGGTCTGTAGTCCAGTGGGTCTGTGGTCCAGTGTGTCTGTGGTCCGGCGGGTCTATGGTCCGGTGGGTCTGTGGTCCAGTGGGTCTGTGGTCCAGTGGGTCTGTGGTCCAGTGGGACTGTGGTCCCGTGGGTCTGTAGTCCTGTGGGTTTGTGGTCCGGTGGGTCTGTGGTTGGTCCGGTGGGTCTGTGGTCCGGTGGGTCTGTGGTCCGGTGGGTCTGTGGTCCGGTGGGTCTGTGGTCCAGTGGGTCTGTGGTCCAATGGGTCTGTGGTCCAGTGGGTCTGTGGTGCAGTGGGTCTGTGGTCCAATGGGTCTGTGGTCCAGTGGGTCTGTGGTCCAGTGAGTCTCTAGTCTAGTGGGTCTCTGGTTCGGTGGGTCTGTGGTCCAGTGGGTCTGTGGTCCAGTGGGTCTGTGGTTCAGTGGGTCTGTGGTCCAATGAGTCTGTGGTCCAGTGGGTCTGTGGTCCAGTGGGTCTGTGGTCCCGTGAATCTGTGGTCCGGTGGGTCTGTGGTCCAGTGGGTCTGTGGTCCAGTGGGTCTGTGGTCCAGTCGGTCTGTGGTCCGGTGGGTCTGTGGTCCCGTGGGTCTGTAGTCCGGTGGGTTTGTGGTCGGGTGGGTCTGTGGTCCGGTGGGTCTGTGGTCCGGTAGGTCTGTGGTCCAGTGGGTCTGTGGTCCAGTGGGTCTGTGGTCCGGTGAGTCTGTGGTCCGGTAGGTCTGTGGTCCGGTGGGTCTGTGGTCCAATAGGTCTGTGGTCCGGTGGGTCTGTGGTCCGGTGGGTCTGTGGTCCAATGGGTCTCTGGTCCACTGGGCCTGTGGGACAGTGAGCTGGAGGGTCTGTGGTCCGTGGGTCTGTGGTCGAGTGGGTCTGTGGTCCAGTGGGTATGTGGTCCGGTGGGTCTGTTGGACAGTGAGCTGGGGGGGTCTGTAGTCCAAGGGTCTGTGGTCCAGTGGGCTTTTGTTCCCGTGGGTCTGTGGTCCAGTGGGTCTGTGGACCAGTGGGTCTGTGGTCCAGTGGGTCTGTGGTCCAGTGGGTCTGTGGTACACTGGGTTGGTGGTCCTTTGGGTCTGTGGTCCAGTGGGTCTGTGGTCCGGTGGGTCTGTGGTCCAGTGGGTCTGTAGTCCAGGGGTCTGTGGTCCAGTGGGTCTGTGGTCCAGTGGGTCTGTGGTCCAGTGTGTCTGTCGACCGGTGGGTCTGTGGTCCAGTGGGTCTGTGGGACAGTGAGCTGGGGGTCTGTGGTCCATGGGTCTGTGGTCCAGTGGGTCTGTGGTCTGGTGGGTCTGTGTTGCAGTGGGTCTGTGGTCCAGTGGGCCTGTGGGACAGTGAGCTGGAGGGTCTGTGGTCCATGGGTCTGTGGTCGAGTGGGTCTGTGGTCCAGTGGGTTTGTGGTCCGGTGGGTCTGTGGGACAGTGAGCTGGGGGGTCTGTAGTCCAAGGGTCTGTGGTACAGTGGGCCTGTGGTCTCGTGGGTCTGTAGTCCAGTGGGTCTGTGGTCCAGTGGGTCTGTGGGACAGTAAGCAGGGTGGTCCGTGGTCCATAGGTCTGTGGTCCAGCGGGTCTGTAGTCCAGTGGGTCTGTGGTCCAGTGTGTCTGTGGTCCGGTGGGTCTATGGTCCGGTGGTCTGTTGTTCAGTGGGTATGTGGTCCAGTGGGTCTGTGGTCCAATGGGTCTGTGGTCCAGTGGGTCTATGGTCCGGTGGGTCTGTGGTCCCGTGATTCTGTGGTTCAGTGGGTTTGTGGTCCAGTGGGTCTGTGGTCCAGTGAGTCTGTGGTCCCGTGGGTCCGTAGTCCGGTTGGTTTGTGGTCCGGTGGGTCTGTGGTCGGTCCGGTGGGTCTGTGGTCCGGTGGGTCTGTGGTCCGGTGGGTCAGTGGTCCAGTGGGTCTGTGGTCCGGTGGGTCTGTGGTCCAATGGGTCTGTGGTCCAGTGGGTCTGTGGTCCAGTGGGTCTGTGGTCCAATGGGTCTGTGGTCCAGTAGGTCTGTGGTCCAGTGGGTCTCTGGTCCAGTGGGTCTCTGGTCCGGTGGGTCTGTGGTCCAGTGGGTCTGTGGTCCAGTGGGTCTGTGGTCCAGTGGGTCTGTGGGCCAGTGGGTCTGTGGTCCAGTGGGTCTGTGGTTCACTGGGTGTGTGGTCCTGTGGGTCTGTGGTCCAGTGGGTCTGTGGTCCGGTGGGTCTGTGGTCCAGTGGGTCTGTGGTCCAGTGGGTCTGTGGTCCAGTGGGTCTGTGATCCAGTGGGTCTGTGGTCCAGTGTGTCTGTCGTCCGGTGGATCTGTGGTCCAGTGGGTCTGTGGGACAGTGAACTGGGTGGTCTGTGGTCCATGGGTCTGTGGTAAAGTTGGTCTGTGGTCCAGTGGGTCTGTGGTCCAGTGGGTCTGTGGTCCGGTGGGTCTGTGTTGCAGTTGGTCTGTGGTCCAGTGGGCCTGTGGAACAGTGAGCTGGGGGGTCTGTGGTCCGTGGGTCTGTGGTCGAGTGGGTCTGTGGTCGAGTGGGTCTGTGGTCAAGTGGGTCTGTGGTCCGGTGGGTCTGTGGTCCAGTGGGTCGTTGGTCTAGTGGGTCTGTGGTCCAGTGGGTCTGTGGTCCATTGGGTCTGTGGTCCAGTGGGTCTGTTGTCCAGTGTGTCTGTCGTCCGGTGGGTCTGTGGTCCAGTGGGTCTGTGGGACAGTGAGCTGGGGGTCTGTGGTCCATGGGTCTGTGGTAAAGTTGGTCTGTGGTCCAGTGGGTCTGTGGTCCAGTGGGTCTAAGGTCCAGTGGGTCTGTGGACCAGTGGGTCTATGGTCCAGTGGGTCTGTGGTTCAGTGTGGGTATGGTCCGGTGGGTCTGTGGTCCAGTGGGTTTGTGGTCCGGAGGGTCTGTGGTCCCGTGACTCTGTGGTCCAGTGGGTCTGTGGTCCAATGGGTCTATGGTCCAGTGGGTCTGTGGTCCAATGGGTCTGTGATCCAGTGGGTCTGTGGTCCAGTGGGTCTGTGGTCCGGTGGGTCTGTGGTCTCGTGAGCCTGTGGTCCGGTTGAGATTGTGGTCCGGTGGGTCTGTGGTCCCGTGGGTCTGTGGTCCGGTGGGTCTGTGGTCCGCTGTGTCTGTGGTCCGGTGGGACTGTGGTCCAATGGGTCTGCGGTCTGGTGAGTCTGTGGTCCGGTAGGTCTGTGGTCGGGTGGGTTTGTGGTTCAGTGGGTCTGTGGTCCGGTGGGTCTGTGGTCCAGTGGGTCTGTGGTCCGGTGGTTCTGTGGTCCAGTGGGTTTGTGGTCCAGTGGGTCTGTGGTCCAGTGAGTCTGTGGTCCCGTGGGTCTGTAGTCCCGTTGGTTTGTGGTCCGGTGGGTCTGTGGTCGGTCCGGTGGGTCTGTGGTCCGGTGGGTCTGTGGTCCGGTGGGTCTGTGGTCCAGTGGGTCTGTGGTCCATTGGGTCTGTGGTCCAATGGGTCTGTGGTCCAGTGGGTCTGTGGTCCAGTGGGTCTGTGGTCCAATGGGTCTGTGGTCCAGTAGGTCTGTGGTCCAGTGGGTCTCTGGTCCAGTGGGTCTCTGGTCCGGTGGGTCTGTGGTCCAGTGGGTCTGTGGTCCAGTGGTCTGTGGTCCAGTGGGTCTGTGGTCCAGTGGGTCTGTGGTCCAGTGGGTCTGTGGTTCACTGGGTGTGTGGTCCTGTGGGTCTGTGGTCCAGTGGGTCTGTGGTCCGGTGGGTCTGTGGTCCAGTGGGTCTGTGGTCCAGTGGGTCTGTGGTCCAGTGGGTCTGTGGTCCAGTGGGTCTGTGGTCCAGTGTGTCTGTCGTCCGGTGGATCTGTGGTCCAGTGGGTCTGTGGGACAGTGAACTGGGGGTCTGTGGTCCATGGGTCTGTGGTAAAGTTGGTCTGTGGTCCAGTGGGTCTGTAGTCCAGTGGGTCTGTGGTCCGGTGGGTCTGTGTTGCAGTTGGTCTGTGGTCCAGTGGGCCTGTGGAACAGTGAGCTGGGGGGTCTGTGGTCCGTGGGTCTGTGGTCGAGTGGGTCTGTGGTCGAGTGAGTCTGTGGTCAAGTGGGTCTGTGGTCCGGTGGGTGTGTGGTCCAGTGGGTCGTTGGTCTAGTGGGTCTGTGGTCCAGTGGGTCTGTGGTCCATTGGGTCTGTGGTCCAGTGGGTCTGTTGTCCAGTGTATCTGTCGTCCGGTGGGTCTGTGGTCCAGTGGGTCTGTGGGACAGTGAGCTGGGGGGTCTGTGGTCCATGGGTCTGTGGTAAAGTTGGTCTGTGGTCCAGTGGGTCTGTGGTCCAGTGGGTCTAAGGTCCAGTGGGTCTGTGGACCAGTGGGTCTATGGTCCAGTGGGTCTGTGGTTCAGTGTGGGTATGGTCCGGTGTGTGTCTGTGGTCCAGTGGGTTTGTGGTCCGGAGGGTCTGTGGTCCCGTGAGTCTGTGGTCCAGTGGGTCTGTGGTCAATGGGTCTATGGTCCAGTGGGTCTGTGTCCAATGGGTCTGTGATCCAGTGGGTCTGTGGTCCAGTGGGTCTGTGGTCCGGTGGGTCTGTGGTCCCGTGAGCCTGTGGTCCGGTTGAGATTGTGGACGGTGGGTCTGTGGTCCCGTGGGTCTGTGGTACGGTGGTCCGTGGTCCGCTGTGTCTGTGGTCCGTTGGAACCTGGGTCCAGTGGGTCTGCGGTCTGGTGAGTCTGTGGTCCGGTAGGTCTGTGGTCGGGTGGGTTTGTGGTTCAGTGGGTCT
>WNGS01009812.1:55277-73796 GCA_020271785.1 Procambarus virginalis | reverse complement strand
AGCCATTCGAGCAGCGCTCGTCAGCGAAGCATTGATCGAGAAAAGTTCGAAAGACATCAGATGTGAGTCGTGTGTGTAAAGCTTCGTTCTCTCATAACCGGTTGGTTTTGTGGGTACATCTTATGAACATATGGCCCTTGTTGATGAGGACGGTCTGTTGTTGATGAGGACGGTCTGTGTGTTGATGAGGACGGTCTGGTGTTGACGAGGACGGTCTGGTGTTGATGAGGACGGTCTGGTGTTGATGAGGACGGTCTGGTGTTGATGAGGACGGTCTGGTGTTGATGAGGACGGTCTGGTGTTGATGAGGACGGTCTGGTGTTGATGAGGACGGTCTGGTGTTGATGAGGACGGTCTGGTTGATGAGGACGGTCTGGTGTTGATGAGGACGGTCTGGTGTTGATGAGGACGGTCTGGTGTTGATGAGGACGGTCTGGTGTTGATGAGGACGGTCTGGTGATGATGAGGACGGTCTGTTGTTGATGAAGTTACTGGACGTCATGTGTGTCCCCTGGGGGACACACAGCGGCTGAGGGCTGCCCCCTGGGGACACACAACGGCTGAGGGCTGCCCCTGGGGGACACACAGCGGCTGAGGGCTGCCCCTGGGAACACACAACGGCTGAGGGCTGCCCCTGGGGACACACAACGGCTGAGGGCTGTCCCTGGGGACACACAACGGCTGAGGGCTGCCCCTGGGAACACACAACGGCTGAAGGCTACCCCCTGGGGACACACAACGGCTGAGGGCTGTCCCCTGGGGACACACAGCGGCTGAGGGCTGCCCCCCGGGGACACACAGCGGCTGAGGGCTGCCCCTGGGGACACACAGCGGCTGAGGGCGGCCCCCTGGGGACACAGCGGCTGAGGGCTGCCCCTGGGGACACACAGCGGCTGAGGGCTGCCCCCTGGGGACACACAGCGGCTGAGGGCTGCCCCTGGGGACACACAACGGCTGAGGGCTGTCCCTGGGGACACAACGGCTGAGGGCTGCCCCCTGGGGACACACAGCGGCTGAGGGCTGCCCCCTGGGAACACAACAACGGCTGAGGGCTGCCCCTGGGGACACAGCGGCTGAGGGCTGCCCCTGGGGACACACAGAGGCTGAGGGCTGCCCCCTGGGGACACACAGCGGATGAGGGCTGCCCCCTGGGAACACACAACGGCTGAGGGCTGCCCCTGGGAACACAGCGGCTGAGGGCTGCCCCTGGGGACACACAGCGGCTGAGGGCTGCCCCCTGGGGACACACAGCGGCTGAGGGCTGCCCCCTGGGGACACAGCGGCTGAGGGCTGGCCCGGGGACAGGGGGACTCAGCAGGCCCAGACAACACCAGACAATTTACTATAATTGGTTGACCCAATTTCAGTGAACAAAGATGTGGAGCAAAATTATAAACTCGAGAACAATTGAAGGTGTATGATGAGGTCTGGTGTATTTTGTGTGTATTGACAGTGAAGTATACACTATGGTGTAGTCACTGCCAGGATCACCTGTGGGACTCTGGGGGGGGGGACCTCACCTGTGGGACTCTGGGGGGGGGGGACCTCACCTGTGGGACTCTGAGGGGGACCTCACCTGTGGGACTCTGGGGGGGGGGGGGACCTCACCTGTGGGACTCTGGGGGGGGACCTCACCTGTGGGACTCTGGGGGGGGACCTCACCTGTGGGACTCTGGGGGGGGGACCTCACCTGTGGGACTCTGGTGGGGGGACCTCACCTGTGGGACTCTGGGGGGGGACCTCACCTGTGGGACTCTGGGGGGGGGACCTCACCTGTGAGACTCTGGGGGGGGACCTCACCTGTGGGACTCTGGGGGGGGGGACCTCACCTGTGGGACTCTGGGGGGGGGGACCTCACCTGTGGGACTCTGAGGGGGGACCTCACCTGTGGGACTCTGGGGGGGGGACCTCACCTGTGAGACTCTGGGGGGGGGGGACCTCACCTGTGGGACTCTGGGGGGGGGACCTCACCTGTGGGACTCTGGGGGGGACCTCACCTGTGGGACTCTGGGGGGGGACCTCACCTGTCGGACTCTGAGAGGGGACCTCACCTGTGGGACTCTGGGGGGGGACCTCACCTGTGGGACTCTGGGGGGGGACCTCACCTGTGGGACTCTGGGGGGGGGGACCTCACCTGTGGGACTCTGGGGGGGGACCTCACCTGTCGGACTCTGAGAGGGGACCTCACCTGTGGGACTCTGAGAGGGGACCTCACCTGTGGGACTCTGAGAGGGGACCTCACCTGTGGGACTCTGAGAGGGGACCTCACCTGTGGGACTCTGAGAGGGGGCCTCACCTGTGGGACTCTGGGGGGGGACCTCACCTGTCGGACTCTGAGAGGGGACCTCACCTGTGGGACTCGGGAGGGGGACCTCACCTGTGGGACTCCGGGGGGGGGACCTCACCTGTGGGACTCTGGGGGGGGACCTCACCTGTGGGACTCTGGGGGGGGGACCTCACCTGTGGGACTCTGGGGGGGGACCTCACCTGTGGGACTCGGGGGGGGGACCTCACCTGTGGGACTCGGGGGGGGGGACCTCACCTGTGGGACTCGGGGGGGGGGGACCTCACCTGTGGGACTCGGGGGGGGGGGGGGACCTCACCTGTGGGACTCTGGGGGGGGGACCTCACCTGTGGGACTCTGGGGGGGGGACCTCACCTGTGGGACTCTGGGGGGGGGACCTCACCTGTGGGACTCTGGGGGGGGACCTCACCTGTGGGACTCTGGGGGGGGACCTCACCTGTGGGACTCGGGGGGGGGGACCTCACCTGTGGGACTCGGGGGGGGGGGGACCTCACCTGTGGGACTCGGGGGGGGGACCTCACCTGTGGGACTCGGGGGGGGGGACCTCACCTGTGGGACTCTGGGGGGGGACCTCACCTGTGGGACTCGGGGGGGGGACCTCACCTGTGGGACTCTGGGGGGGGACCTCACCTGTGGGACTCTGGGGGGGGGGACCTCACCTGTGGGACTCTGGGGGGGGACCTCACCTGTGGGACTCTGGGGGGGAGACCTCACCTGTGGGACTCTGGGGGGGGGACCTCACCTGTCGGACTCTGGGGGGGGACCTCACCTGTGGGACTCTGGGGGGGGACCTCACCTGTGGGACTCTGGGGGGGGACCTCACCTGTGGGACTCTGGGGGGGGACCTCACCTGTGGGACTCTGGGGGGGGGACCTCACCTGTGGGACTCTGGGGGGGGACCTCACCTGTGGGACTCTGGGGGGGGACCTCACCTGTGGGACTCTGGGGGGGACCTCACCTGTGGGACTCTGGGGGGGGACCTCACCTGTGGGACTCTGGGGGGGGACCTCACCTGTGGGACTCTGGGGGGGGGACCTCACCTGTGGGACTCTGAGGGGGGGGACCTCACCTGTGGGACTCTGGGGGGGACCTCACCTGTGGGACTCTGGGGGGACCTCACCTGTGGGACTCTGAGGGGGACCTCACCTGTCGGACTCTGAGAGGGGACCTCACCTGTGGGACTCTGGGGGGGGACCTCACCTGTGGGACTCTGGGGGGGGGGACCTCACCTGTGGGACTCTGGGGGGGGACCTCACCTGTGGGACTCTGGGGGGACCTCACCTGTCGGACTCTGAGGGGGGACCTCACCTGTCGGACTCTGAGGGGGGACCTCACCTGTGGGACTCTGAGGGGGGACCTCACCTGTGCGACTCTGGGGGGGGACCTCACCTGTGCGACTCTGAGGGGGGACCTCACCTGTGGGACTCTGGGGGGGGACCTCACCTGTCTGACTCTGAGGGGGGACCTCACCTGTGGGACTCTGAGGGGGGACCTCACCTGTGGGACTCTGAGGGGGGACCTCACCTGTGGGACTCTGAGGGGGGACCTCACCTGTGGGACTCTGGGGGGGGACCTCACCTGTGGGACTCTGGGGGGGGACCTCACCTGTGGGACTCTGGGGGGGGGACCTCACCTGTGGGACTCTGGGGGGGGGACCTCACCTGTGGGACTCTGGGGGGGGGACCTCACCTGTGGGACTCTGGGGGGGGGACCTCACCTGTGGGACTCTGAGAGGGGACCTCACCTGTGGGACTCTGGGGGGGGACCTCACCTGTGGGACTCTGGGGGGGACCTCACCTGTGGGACTCTGAGGGGGGACCTCACCTGTGGGACTCTGAGGGGGGGGGGACCTCACCTGTGGGACTCTGGGGGGGGGGACCTCACCTGTGGGACTCTGGGGGGACCTCACCTGTGGGACTCTGAGGGGGGGCGGGGGACCTCACCTGTGGGACTCTGGGGGGGGGGCGGGGGACCTCACCTGTGGGACTCTGGGACCTTGATGACCTGGCCGTTCCTCCGCCAGCGGACGAGTGGTTCAGGGTGACCCTTGGGTGGCACACACTCCAGGAGGGCCGACTCCCCCGCTGCCACCACCGTGTCAACTGGCACCGCTCGGAAGTCGTCACGCAACACTGCAACACAATGGCAACATGTCAATACAACACAATGGCAACGTGTCAAATACAACACCAAAGTCAATAATAATACACAATACACAAGTAAATCTATAATTCCCACACTGTACCACGAGTGTTGCGGGGAGTGGTCAGTCATGGAGCTCAGTTATGGTGGTGTGTCCACTAAGAAGCGAGCCCTTGGGGGGTAACGCAGGTTCGAATCCCTTGTCGGCTCATAAGGGTTCAGCTTGGATTTTTAAATGAATACAATGTATATTTTTTGGCAGTGGTCATCCCTGTATCTTGCAGGTGCAGGGATGGTCCCTATGCCCTGTCCCTGTGCCCTTCTTCACCACCACAGGGACCAAGAGGTCCCTGTGCCCTTCTTCACCACCTTCGAGGTCAACCCCGGAACTCACAGTTCCTGCGACGGCGCTGGAACCAATCGTATTGGCGTATGCCTTTCCATTGGGGACTTTCAGCGCCGTGGAGAGGGGGGACCTGCTGCATGGGTAACAGCTTCTCCCCCGATTCAACCTACCCTGGCTTTGCGCCCTGGTGAGGCCACTCCAGACCGACACCCAGAGCGCAACTCCATAGTCTCCTGAGACTGATGGATGCCTACTACTACTACTACTACTACTGTGTTGTACCTCTTGCAGGTGTGTGTTGTACATCTTGCAGGTGTGTGTGTTGTACATCTTGCAGGTGTGTGTGTTGTACATCTTGCAGGTGTGTGTGTGTTGTACATCTTGCAGGTGTGTGTGTTGTACATCTTGCAGGTGTGTGTTGTACCTCTTGCAGGTGTGTGTTGTACATCTTGCAGGTGTGTGTGTTGTACCTCTTGCAGGTGTGTGTTGTACCTCTTGCAGGTGTGTGTTGTACATCTTGCAGGTGTGTGTGTTGTACATCTTGCAGGTGTGTGTGTTGTACCTCTTGCAGGTGTGTGTTGTACATCTTGCAGGTGTGTGTGTTGTACATCTTGCAGGTGTGTGTTGTACATCTTCCAGGTGTGTGTTGTACATCTTGTAGGTGTGTGTTGTACATCTTGCAGGTGTGTGTTACACATCTTGCAGGTGTGTGTTGTACACCTTGCAGGTGTGTGTTGTACATCTTGCAGGTGTGTGTTACACATCTTGCAGGTGTGTGTTACACATCTTGCAGGTGTGTGTTACACATCTTGCAGGTGTGTGTTACACATCTTGCAGGTGTGTGTTACACATCTTGCAGGTGTGTGTTACACATCTTGCAGGTGTGTGTTGTACATCTTGCAGGTGTGTGTTACACATCTTACAGGTGTATACATGTTATACATATTCGTGAAGGTGCCTGGTAGTGAGTACTTGCTAGAGCCTTGCCTCAGCTCAGTGCCCAGCAGAGAGAGAACCTCGCATCCTAGAAGGCCAAGACCCGGATGACCCCGCACTTCGCCCAGATGGCATCACCATATACTCCTGGAAGAGGGCCAGACAGCTGGTGTGGGACTACACATGTGTAGCCACCCTGGCTGACACCTATGTACACTTCGGAGCTGATCAAGCAGGTGTGGCGGCCACCCACAGGGAAACAGCAAAATTAATCAAGAAGAGGCGACTGGGAGGTCAATACTCCTTTGTTCCATAGCGTCTGTGACGCCTGGCCTCTGGGGTAGGAGCGGCTTGCCACTCCTCAAAAAATTGGGTTCCAGGCTCATTGACGTCACCAGAGACCCAAGAGCTGCCAGTTTCCTGTTCCAGCGCCTCAGTGTGGCGATCCAGAGAGGAAACGCCTGCTGCGTCCTCGGTTCCTGTCCGGAAGCGGAGGAGCTTCAAGAGATCCATAACCTTTAGGCATTCTTTGTATCATCCAATGTTCATCAGTGTACATCTATATACTAACTACAATGTACTTATATATATATATACTTTTATATATATTATATATACATATATATATATATATATATATATATTATATATATATATATATATATATATATATAATATATATATATATATATATGTCGTACCTAGTAGCCAGAACGCACTTCTCAGCCTACTATGCAAGGCCCGATTTGCCTAATAGGCCAAGTTTTCATGAATTAATTGTTTTTCGACTACCTAACCTACCTAACCTAACCTAACTTTTTCGGCTACCTAACCTAACCTAACCTATAAAGATAGGTTAGGTTAGGTTAGGTTAGGTAGGGTTGGTTAGGTTCGGTCATATATCTACGTTAATTTTAACTCCAATAAAAAAAAATTGAACTCATACATAAGGAAATGGGTAGCTTTATAATTTCATAAGAAAAAATTTGAGAAAATATATTAATTCAGGAAACTTGGCCTATTAGGCAGATCTGGCCTTGCATAGTAGGCCAAAAAGTGAGTTCTGGCTACTAGGTACGACATATATATATATATATAATAATAAAGGTAATTTATCGATTCTTTTTAGAACAAATGTAATAAAAAACTCTTGTGAAACAGGAAACAAGATATTTTTCCGTTACGAAATGTGTTCATTAAAGAACATAATGTTACTGTGAACAAATTACACAGTTTATCAAGCCAACTAAAATTCCCGTTCATTTGTACTATCAAATTGCTTCGTTTTCCCTTGGACGCTAAAACTGCACGACACTAACTGGGAGTCTCGTTAACACTTCGTTATTAAGTTTCGTTAACTTAACCCTTGGTGATGATATACTGGCTTCGTACTGAACTGCTGGATCATCTGCACTTATGTTGGTGTGTGAGGATGTATTTACCACCATTATCTCTACCACCTCTACCACCACCACCACCAGCACCTCTACCACCACCACCAGCACCTCTACCACCACCAGCACTTCTACCACACCACCAGCACCTCTACCACCACCACCTCTACCACCAACACCACCACCAGCATCTCTACCACCACCACCACCTCCTCTACCACCAACACCACCACCAGCACCTCTACCACCACCAGCACTTCTACACCACCACCACCTCTACCACAAACACCACCACCAGCACCTCTACCACCACCACCTCTACCACCCACCACCTCTACCACCAACACCACCACCAGCATCCTACCACCACCACCNAATTGTTGGGTTTGAGAAATTGTTGGGTTTGAGAAATTGGTTGGGTTTGAGAAATTGTTGGGTTTGAGAAATTGTTGGGTTTGAGAAATTGTTGGGTTTGAGAAAAAGATCTATATAAGAAATATCTTATAAGATCAAAACGGAATTGTGAGAAAATAAAAAATAGGAAGAAAGAGGTTCTTCACAGTGTGAGACTGGAGCCACATAGCCGCTCCTAATTCATATAATTATAATTCATATAATTATAATTCATATAATTATAATTCATAACATTAAAATTCAAATAATTATTCAACAGTGATAAGTAGACAATTATTCAGGAGGACAAAATATAATAATTACAAATCATTTGCAACAATGCTGCTATTGCTGTCATTTGAGGCATTTTGCACGACGCAATACACGTAAAAGGTCTCCCTTCACATAAAGAAGTCAGCAAGCATTTACGAAACCTCTATATCTTTCAAAATTCAGAGCGCACAAACGGTTTAGTAAGTGTAAACAAAGCCGCCATGATGGTTAAAGATGTACAGTTTCGTTATGGACGGGTAAATGCTTGGTGGATCCTAGCCCCGAAAGCAGCCCGTCTGTAAAGCCAACAATAAAAGCCTTCTAACTCTGTGATCTAATTTAACATTCGGGAAGGAAAAATGTATATCTTTTTTTTTAATGAGTTCCCGTGAGTAGTGTGTCGATTATTGAGGAAAAATGTAAAGTTGTCAATGGAATGCCTGGGAATGACTGCTTAATTGTTTGGTAGTGAAATCTGGCGATTGGTGCCCGCAGACTTTCACGTTATCCTTGGCTTGTCAGTTCTCTTTCTAACTTCTTTTTATTTCCTCTCTCTCCTCTCTCTCTCTCTCTCTCCTCTCTCTCTCTCTCTCTCTCTCTCTCTCTCTTTGTTATGTCAGATCAATCCTGCAGTATGCAGCTCCAGCCTGGAGTCCATACGTAGTTAAACACAAGACAAAATTATAGAATATTCAGAGGTACGCCACCAGACTAGTTCCAGAACTGAGAGGTATGAGCTACAAGGAAAGGCTAAGGGAGCCAAACCTCACTACCCTGGAAGACAGAAGAGTAAGGGGAGACATGATCACTTCTTACAAATTTTGACAGTGGAGAAAGACAAACTGCTTAGCACGGGTGGAACACGAACAAGGGGACACAGGTGGCAACTTGATACCCAAATGAGCCACAGAGACATTAGAAAGAACTTTTTCAGTGTCAGAGTAGTTAACAGATGGAATGCATTAGGCAGTGATGTGGTGGAGGCTGACTCCATACACAGTTTCAAGTGTAGATATGATAGAGCCCAATAGGCTAAGGAATCTGTTCACCAGTTGGTTGACTGTTGAGAGACGGGACCAACGAGCCGAAGCTCAACCCCCGCAAGCACAACTAGGTGTGGTGTGTATATACACACCAACACACACACATCTCCATCTAAGATGGAATCAGCTGGCAGTATTGACAATCTCGATGGCGTTCTCATGTCGAGCGGCCGACGGGTGTACCACGCACAAGAAGTCACTTCCATCTGGCACTGTTCGCTGGCACCTCTGACACAACTCGGGTCGGAAACCTACCATAGGGCCACCTTGAGGTGGTTCCCAGGATCAGTGTCCCACGCGGCCCGGTCTCTGTCCAGGGCCGTGACCAGTTGTTTATGGTGGATGGTGTAGTTGGTAATGATAGTGTCGCTGTTAACGGTACTTGACGTACCTGCTAACGGAAGCAAGCGGAGCTTTCAACAGTTAGACGGGGTAGATAATATAATAGTTCCTTATCAGATAAAGTAACTGTTCCTTGTATGTCTTGCAAAGTTAGTAAATTATACCCAGATGGTATAATAAGAGAGTAGGCAAGAAAATATGACGATGATGCATGATCTGATAATTCCATAGTTATCCAGACTGACTCCCTGCTCTAATTATCCATTAACTGCGGTAATTACCACAATTACTCTCACATACAAGGGAGAACAACCCGTTTTCTAAATTTGCCTCTCTGCAACCGTTCTGCATTACCCACAAACGTAAAAGATGCAACGCTTCTGCCTGACCACAACCGTGCAAACCCAACCAACCCGCCTAACCTATCGAGACCGAGGCATAAAAAACGTCAATCTTACGAGTCCGTTAAAAATCCGACGTATTAAATGGGAGGACAGGATGAGGGACGGTCTCGTTAGACGGACGTTATGTTTACGTCCCTATTATGACTAGGCCAGTTGACTAGGCCAGTTGACTAGACCAGTTGACTAGGCCAGTTGACTAGACCAGTTGATTAGGCCAGTTGACTAGGCCAGTTGACTAGACCAGTTGACTAGACCAGTTGACTAGACCAGTTGACTAGACCAGTCGACTAGGCCAGTTGACTAGACCAGTCGACTAGGCCAGTTGACTAGACCAGTTGATTAGGCCAGTTGACTAGACCAGTTGATTAGGCCAGTTGACTAGACCAGTTGATTAGGCCAGTTGACTAGACCAGTTGATTAGGCCAGTTGACTAGACCAGTTGATTAGGTCAGTTGACTAGACCAGTTGATTAGGTCAGTTGACTAGGCCAGTTGACTAGACCAGTTGACTAGACCAGTTGATTAGGCCAGTTGACTAGACCAGTTGATTAGGCCAGTTGACTAGACCAGTTGATTAGGCCAGTTGACTAGGCCATTTTATTAGGCCAGTTGATTAGGCCAGTTAATTAGGCCAGTTGACTAGACCAGTTGATTAGGCCAGTTGACTAAACCAGTTGATTAGACCAGTTGATTAGGCCAGTTGACTAGACCAGTTGATTAGGTCAGTTGACTGGGCCAGTTGATTAGGCCAGTTGACTAGACCAGTTGATTAGGTCAGTTGACTAGACCAGTTGATTAGGCCAGTTGACTAGGCCAGTTGATTAGACCAGTTGACTGGACCAGTTGATTAGGTCAGTTGACTAGACCAGTTGATTAGGTCAGTTGACTAGACCAGTTGATTAGGCCAGTTGACTAAACCAGTTGATTAGGTCAGTTGACTAGACCAGTTGATTAGGCCAGTTGACTAGACCAGTTGATTAGGTCAGTTGACTAGACCAGTTGATTAGGCCAGTTGACTAGGCCAGTTGATTAGACCAGTTGACTGGACCAGTTGATTAGACCAGTTAACTACATCAGTTGACTAGGCCAGATGGCATGGTCGGTTGACTAGACCAGTTGACTAGACCAGTTAACTAGACCAGTTGACTAGACCAGTGTGTGTGTGGAGGTAATCACCCTGAGAATGGGTTCCTTTATCACCTCTTTCTTCCCTCTCCTATTGTCTTCTCTCCCCTATACTTGCCCTTTCCCTGCCCCTACCCTTCCCCTGCCCTCCTCCCCTGGTTCTCCCCTGTCCACTTTACCCATGTTATCCCGTTAATGGCGCCATTAAGGCTGGTGGCCTATATCCCGCCAAAATTAAGGTCTTTCCCTGCACCACCGAACACCACATTCTTCTATACAATCTTTCCCCGCCGGTGTCCTACTCCCAGGGAGTTTCCCCATCAATGTCCTACATAACGGAAAATAATTCCCCCGCCACCGTAAATTTCACCCCTGAATATAGCTTACTCGGGTGAATTTTTTTCCCCTTCAGTAGGCCGGGTCGCAAGAATATTCCCTATTACGGAGTAAATTTTCCCGCCAATTTCGGTCGCCAGGAAATTTCGGTCGCTGGCGACGTGATCGTCAGAGGCTGTTTGTTGGTGATTACTGACGGCCTTCTTGCTTGGACTCTTGTGTTGTGTTGTGTTGTGTTGCTGGCGTCTGGGTCCCTGTGTTGTGTTGCTGGCGTCTGGGTCAGTGTGTTGTGTTGCCGGCGTCTGGGTCAGTGTGTTGTGTTGCTGGCGTCTGGGTCCCTGTGTTGTGTTGCTGGCGTCTGGGTCCCTGTGTTGTGTTGCTGGCGTCTGGGTCCCTGTGTTGTGTTGCTGGCGTCTGGGTCAGTGTGTTGTGTTGCTGGTGTCTGGGTCCCTGTGTTGTGTTGCCGGCGTCTGGGTCCCTGTGTTGTGTTGCTGGCGTCTGGGTCAGTGTGTTGTGTTGCTGGCGTCTGGGTCCCTGTGTTGTGTTGCTGGCGTCTGGGTCCCTGTGTTGTGTTGCTGGCGTCTGGGTCCCTGTGTTGTGTTGCTGGCGTCTGGGTCCCTGTGTTGTGTTGCTGGCGTCTGGGTCCCTGTGTTGTGTTGCTGGCGTCTGGGTCCCTGTGTTGTGTTGCTGGCGTCTGGGTCCCTGTGTTGTGTTGCCGGCGTCTGGGTCAGTGTGTTGTGTTGCCGGCGTCTGGGTCAGTGTGTTGTGTTGCTGGCGTCTGGGTCAGTGTGTTGTGTTGCTGGCGTCTGGGTCAGTGTGTTGTGTTGCTGGCGTCTGGGTCAGTGTGTTGTGTTGCTGGCGTCTGGGTCAGTGTGTTGTGTTGCTGGCGTCTGGGTCAGTGTGTTGTGTTGCTGGCGTCTGGGTCAGTGTGTTGTGTTGCTGGCGTCTGGGTCAGTGTGTTGTGTTGCTGGCGTCTGGGTCAGTGTGTTGTGTTGCTGGCGTCTGGGTCCCTGTGTTGTGTTGCTGGCGTCTGGGTCAGTGTGTTGTGTTGCTGGCGTCTGGGTCAGTGTGTTGTGTTGCTGGCGTCTGGGTCCCTGTGTTGTGTTGCTGGCGTCTGGGTCAGTGTGTTGTGTTGCTGGCGTCTGGGTCCCTGTGTTGTGTTGCTGGCGTCTGGGTCAGTGTGTTGTGTTGCTGGCGTCTGGGTCAGTGTGTTGTGTTGCCGGCGTCTGGGTCAGTGTGTTGTGTTGCTGGCGTCTGGGTCAATGTGTTGTGTTGCTGGCGTCTGGGTCCCTGTGTTGTGTTGCTGGCGTCTGGGTCCCTGTGTTGTGTTGCTGGCGTCTGGGTCCCTGTGTTGTGTTGCTGGCGTCTGGGTCAGTGTGTTGTGTTGCTGGCGTCTGGGTCAGTGTGTTGTGTTGCTGGCGTCTGGGTCAGTGTGTTGTGTTGCTGGCGTCTGGGTCAGTGTGTTGTGTTGCTGGCGTCTGGGTCAGTGTGTTGTGTTGCTGGCGTCTGGGTCAGTGTGTTTGCTGGATCTATCTTACACACGCAAACACATCCCATACCCCCCACGCCCACACCCACACCCACGCCCACGCCCACAAACACACGCCCACAAACACACGCCCACAAACACACGCCCACAGACTGTGCAATACAAATGGAAGAACAACAACGCAGCAAATGTTCTTTCTCGTCAAGAATTGTTGGCCAGCTGTAGGAACACTCACACACTCACACTCACACTCACACTCACACTCACACTCACACTCACACTCACACTCACACTCACACACACACACACACACACAGGGGTCTGGTAACTGAGTGGACAGCGCGCGGGACTCTTAATCATGTGGCCCCAAGTTCGATTCCCGGTGCCGGCAGAGACAAATGGGCACAGTTTCTTTCACCCTGATGCCCCTGTTACCTAGCAGTAAATAGGTACCTGGGAGTTAGACTGCTATTACAGGCTGCTTCCTGGGGTGTGTGTGAAAAAAAATAATAGTAATAGTTGATTGATTGATAGTCGAGAGGCGGACCGAAGAGCAGGGCTCAACCCCAGCAAGCACAACTAGGTGAATACATTAAGGTAAGGCAGAATACATCATCACCAGGTTAAAGTTACAGCCGGCCTTTAGACTAGATCCATTCAAAATCTATATAAATAAAAACGACGGGCTCACCATAGCCCGTGCTACTTGGAACTTTTTGTTCCAGGTAGCGAATCTTTAACAACAACATATAAATGAAAATGGGAATGTTCATTTGTTCAAAATCGCTAATTTCCGAAAGTTCTTCACCGATTGCTTTGAAATTTTCACACAATGTTCCATTCGCATCCGAGCGGGTTTTTATATACATATTATATACATGTCACGTTTGTGGCGAGAAAAAACATGCTTTTTTTGAAAAACTGTGTTTTTTCAAGTGTTTTTCATCTGAGGGAAATCTTCAAAACCCCTTTACCGATTGCTTTGAAATTTTGACACAACGTTGCATACGAATAGGCGCGTGTTTTTATATACTTAATATGTAGATGCCACACCTGTGACAGGTAAAAACATGCTTGTTTGAAAAACAGCGCCATCTGTTGGACGTAAGAGCAACACACGCTATGCAAAATATGTTATGATTCCATTTCAATGTTTCCAGTTATCTTGATAAATTGAATCTTCATAGATTTCGATTTATTTTCATTTAATTATTTTGTGTGACATTGCGTTGCAATTGAGCTGTGTTGTTTACCATGCTGTTTATTTTATGAGTATAAATATTGATGCCACACCTGTGACAGGTAAAACCATACTTTAAAAAAAAACAACAGCGCCATCTGTTGCATGTAAGAGCAACACGGGGGAGCCGGTCGGCCGAGCGGACAGCACGCTGGACTGTGATCCTGTGGTCCCGGGTTCGATCCCGGGCGCCGGCGAGAACTTTAGTTTCTCTAAACCGGCAGAGTTTCATTCACTCTATGCCTCTGTTACCTAGCAGTAAAATAGGTACCTGGGTGTTAGTCACCTGTCACGGGCAGCTTCCTGGGGGTGGAGGCCTGGTCGAGGACCGGGCCGCGGGCACACTAAAAGCCCCGAAATCATCTCAAGATAACCTCGAGATAACACACATTATACTAAATATGTTATGATTCCATTTAAATGTTTCTGATTGCACTCATAAATAGAATTTTCATAGATTTCGATTTATTGTTATTGTTATTTAATTATTTTGTGTGATATTGGCTTGGAATTGAGCTGTGTTGTTTACCATGAAGTTCAGTTGTGGGTATTGTTTATTTTTTTATTTTTTTTCATTGTTTTTCATATAAATTTCGTAACTGTTATTCATATTTTTCAGTGATGGAAACATCAGATCATCTGATGTTCCCAATTTTATGATGGGAACATCAGATCATTTGGGAATGTTTCCTGCTTGATACCTGGTTGATGGGGTTCTGGGAGTAGTTCTACTCCCCAAGCCCGGCCCGAGGCCAGGCTTGACTTGTGAGAGTTTGGTCCACCAGGCTGTTGCTGGGAGCGGCCCGCAGGCCCACATACCCACCACAGCCCGGTTGGTCCACCAGGCTGTTGCTTGGAGCGGCCCGCAGGCCCACATACCCACCACAGCCCGACTGATCCGGAACTTCTCTTAGAAAACTATCTAGTTTCCTCTTGAAAATGTCCACGGTTGTTCCGGCAATATTTCTTATGCTCGCTGGGAGGACGTTGAACAACCGCGGACCTCTGATGTTTATACAGTGCTCTCTGATTGTGCCTATGGCACCTCTGCTCTTCACTGGTTCTATTCTGCATTTTCTTCCATATCGTTCACTCCAGTACGTTGTTATTTTACTGTGTAGATTTGGGACCTGTCCCTCCAGTATTTTCCACGTGTATATATTTGGTATCTCTCTCGTCTCCTTTCTAGTGAGTACATTTGGAGAGCTTTGTGACGATCCCAATAATTTAGGTGTTTTATCTCGTCTATGCGTGCCGTATATGTTCTCTGTATTCCCTCTATTTCCATTTTCCCTCTATTTTCTTTTATTTCTCTCTATCGGACGAGAGAGTGGGATATGGTTGGGAGGACAAGGGATGGAAGTGGGGAATGGTATACCTTACCTTGAGGATACCTTGAGGTGCTTCCGGGGCTTATCGTCCCCGCGGCCGGTCATCGACCAGGCCTCCTGGTTGCTGAACTGATCAACCAGGCTGTTGGACGCGGCTGCTCGCAGCCTGACGTATGAGTCACAGCCTGGTTGATCAGGTATCCTTTGGAGGTGCTTATCAAGTTCTCTCTTGAACACTGTGAGGGGTCGGCCAGTTATGTCCCTTATGTGTAGTGGAAGCGTGTTGAACAGTCTCTGGCCTCTGATGTTGATAGTTCTCTCTTGAACACTGTGAGGGGTCGGCCAGTTATGTCCCTTATGTGTAGTGGAAGCGTGTTGAACAGTCTCGGGCCTCTGATGTTGATAGTTCTCTCTTGAACACTGTGAGGGGTCGGCCAGTTATGTCCCTTATGTGTAGTGGAAGCGTGTTGAACAGTCTCGGGCCTCTGATGTTGATAGAGTTCTCTCTCAGAGTACCAGTTGCACCTCTGCTTTTCAACGGGGGTATTCTGCACATCCTGCCATGTCTTCTGGTCTCATGTGATGTTATTTCTGTGTGCAGGTTTGGGACCAGCCCCTCTAATATTTTCCACGTGTAAATTATTATGTATCTCTCCCGCCTGCGCTCAAGGGAATACAGATTTAGGCTCTTTAGTCGGTCCCAATAGTTTAGATGTTTTACCGAGTGGATTCTAGCAGTAAAGGATCTCTGCACGCTCTCCAGGTCAGCAATTTCACCAGCAGTGAAAGGGGCTGTCATTGTGCAGCAGTACTCCACTCTAGAGAGCACAAGCGTTTTGAAAAGTGTCATCATCGGTATAGCATCTCTAGTGTGAAAAGTTCTTGTTATCCAACCTGTCATTTTTCTTGCAGTTGTGACGGCTACTTTATTGTGTTCTTTAAAGGTAAGGTCTTCCGACATGAGTACACCCAGATCCTTTACATTGCCTTTTCGTTCTATGTTATGATTTGCCTGAGTTTTGTACGTGGTTCCGTTTTTATATTTTCATTTTTTCCATAGCGCATGAGCTGGAACTTGTCTTCGTTAAACACCATATTATTTTCTGTAGCCCATAGAAAGACCTGATCTACATCTGACTGGAGGTTCGCCGTGTCCTCTATGTTGCCTACTCTCATGAAGATCCTAGTGTCATCTGCAAAGGATGATACAGTGCTATAGGTTGTGTTCTTGTCTATGTCCGATATGAGGATGAGAAAAAGTACTGGAGCAAGCACAGTACCCTGGGGGACTGAGCTCTTAACGGTTGACGGGTTGGATTTTATTTTGTTGACTATTACACATTGGGTTCTGTTGGTCAGGAAATTGTAGATCCATCTGCCTACTTTTCCGGTAATTCCTTTTGAGCGCATTTTATGGGCAATAACACCATGGTCACATTTATCAAAAGCTTTTGCGAAATCTGTGTAAATTACATCAGCGTTTTGTTTGTCTTCCATAGCATCTAATGCCATATCATAGTGGTCCAGCAACTGCGACAGGCAAGAGCGCCCTGTTCTGAAACCATGTTGTCCGGGGTTATGGAGATGCTGTGATTCCATGTATTTTGTGATCTTACTTCTTAGCACTCTCTCAAAAAATTTTATGATGTGCGATGTTAGTGCTATCGGTCTGTAATTTTTTGCCTCTGCCTTATTTCCTCCTTTATGAAGTGGTGCTATCTCTGCTGTTTTTAGTATATCAGGAATAACGCCAGTATCTAGGCTTTGTCTCCACAGAATGTGAAGGGCCTGCGATAGTGGTTTTTTACAGTTCTTGATGAATATGGAGTTCCAAGAATCCGGGCCTGGTGCGGAGTGCATAGGCATACTGTTTATGGCTTCTTCAAAATCCAGTGGGGATAGGGTGACGTCTGATATATGATTTGATGTTGGTATCATATCCATGAAAAATTCATTTGGGTTATCGATCTTTAGTGCGTTTAATGGCTCGCTGAAGACAGAGTCGTATTGCTTCCTCAGTAGCTCGCTCATTTCTTTGTTGTCATCGGTGAAAGTTCCATCTTCCTTTCGCAGGGGCCCGATACTAGATGTGGTTTTTGATCTTGATTTTGCATAGGAGAAAAAATATTTCGGGTTTCTCTCTATTTCACTGATGGCCTTTTGCTCTCTTTCCCTCTCCTGCGTTTTGTATGATTCTTGTAGCTTGAGTTCAATTTTCCTATTTCGCTACCTAACCTTCTTCGCCGTTCCTGAGATAGGGTGCGACTCTCAAGTTGTACCGCGATTCGTTTTCTTCGCCTATATAGGGAACGACGTTCTCGTTCCAATCTGCATCTCTTCCTCTTTTTTCTTAGGGGGATGCGGTTTGTACATATTTCTAGTGCTACTGAGCTTATTTTTTCCAGGCACTGGTTCAGGTTTGCATTTTCTAGCTGTTCTTCCCAGTTTATTTCTGTGAAGTCCTGGTTTATTTGCTCCCAGTTTATCTGTTTATTATTGAAGTTGAATTTGCTGAAATCTCCTCCACCGGGAATCTGGACTGGTTTTGAAGGTCTATTCCCCATGGTTGTCATAACTTCAATTAAGTTGTGATCTGAGTAACAGGTATTTGTAATCATTATGTTCCTGATCAATTCATCATTATTAGTGAAAATGAGGTCCAGCGTGTTCTCCTTCCTGGTTGGTTCTACTATTTGCTGGTTTAAGGCAAACCTGTCGCACATCCGTAGCAGGTCATTTGCATGTGCCTGTTCATTAAGGCTACTTCCTGGTATTCTTTCTGATATTACTGTATTAGCCAGGTGCTTCCATTTCAGGTGCCGTAGGTTGAAGTCCCCAAGCAGGATGATGTTCGGAGCTGGATTTGTGAGGTTTTCCAAGCAGTGTTCTACTTTCATTAGTTGGTCTTTAAACTGCTGAGGGTTTGCCTCCGGTGACTTATATACAAGGACAATAACTACATTTATAATCTCTATTTTGATTATCAGCACTTCCACCATATCATTTGAGGTGTTTAGCAGCTCAGTACAGATGAGTGTGTCTTTGATGTATAGGCTGACCCCACCCTGAAGCCGGTGTTTCCTATCACATCTGAAAAGATTGTACTCTGAGATCCATATTTCACCATCATGGTAGTCCTTTGTGTGGGTTTCTGTTAGGGCTGCAAACACTGCATTTGCCTCATGAAGGAGACCATCTATAAAGTGAACTTTGTTGGATTTGCGTGTTTTTATACCTTGAATGTTGGCAATATAAATGATGTTATCGTGGTAGTGGAAGTGCTGGATGCCTTACTTGGTGTTAATATCTGAGGCTCTGGTAAGGGGGCCACTGTGTTTGCGTCCAGGGTGTGTTGTTTTCGAAGTGATTCGTCCAGTTCGGTAGTGGGCGAGTGTTGTGTGTAGTACCTGTGTGTTTGTTT
>WNGS01009812.1:18208-32713 GCA_020271785.1 Procambarus virginalis | reverse complement strand
CTGGGCGAAGTGCGGGGTTCATCCGGTTTTGGCCTCCTAGGTGCAGGTTCTCTCTCTGCTGGGCACTGAGCTGAGACGAGGCTCCTCTTGATGATGTCATTGACCTCGTTGTATCTTGCATGCCAGCCCTTTGTGCTCCACAATGCAACCCATGCAGTCCGTATTGGTCTGCCTCCACCCTGTTGCAAATACACTTGTATTCAGTGTGAATTGGGGCACCAAGGCGGAGGGCCATGCTACACGAAGGCGTTCTGGACCTAGACGCGTGCCCATTGCTGACATGTGGGGCTTTTTTTTTCTACCACAGACGTGGCCCACACATTTACAATGCTAACCAGCATATATACATTTTCTTCTGTCCTCCATTGACAGGGTTAGAGATCTGTTAAACATGTAGTTCAGGGATTTATTGAACAATCAACCACAGAAGGTGATTCGTACTTTAAAATGCTAAGCTAACCTACATACGTAAATACATAGATACACAGATTTACGTATGCCCTACATAAAGTGATCGAATTGTCATTAATGTGCATTTACAAAGGTAAAATGCAATTCTAATCAGCTTCCATGTACTTTATACACTTACATATACATACACACACATATATACGTACATATACATATATACATGATATATACACACAACATCATTCACATACTTAATTTGTCTCTTTTACTCTGACAGGGTGAGATAAGCTGACAGAGAAACTAGTGTGCAATTAAGCACTTATCACCGAAGTTGATTAAGGTGCTTTTACAAGCTCAGGTTATATAGTTACATCATACATACATTGTATAATTGATACATTACATGGTCAATCTTGGACAAGTCCAATATATCATCAAGTGTTCCAGTACACATTATTAATTACACAGTTCAGCATACCTCAGCCCAGGAGGGCGAAAGTCAGCCAATATGGGACATTCTACAATATAATGTTCAAGAGAGTGCATGTTTTCTCTTTCACAAAGTTGACACATTGTGTACATGGCATCACCATATACTCCTGGAAGAGGCCAGACAGCTGGTGTGGGACTACACATGTGTAGCCACCCTGGCTGACACCTATGTACACTTCGGAGCTGATCAAGCAGGTGTGGCGGCCACCCACGGGAAACAGCAAAATTAATCAAGAAGAGGCGACTGGGAGGTCAATACTCCTTTGTTCCCATAGCGTCTGAGACGCCTGGCCCCCTGGGGTAGGAGCGGCTTGCCACTCATCAAAAAATTGGGTTCCAGGCTCATTGACGTCACCAGAGACCCAAGAGCTGCCAGTTCCTGTTTCAGCGCCTCAGTGTGGCGATCCAGATAGGAAACGCCTGCTGCGTCCTCGGTTCCTGTCCGGAAGCGGAGGAGCTTCAAAGAGATCCACAACCTTTAAACCCATTGTATTAATCAATGTACATCTTGTAACTTTTAAATATCTAATATTGCACAACAAAACACATAAGGAAGGAGGTGGTAGGAGAAAAGCACACAGAACAGATTGGAGGGGACCAAACATTCCCTCTAATGTGTTATGTGTGGTTTCCTCCGAGGCTAAGGGTCCCCCCTTCTTCCAGCCAGAGGTGTGCTGCTCCCTCCCTTCTATCTATCTATCTACTATCTATCTATCTATCTATCTATACTGTTTATATCTATTAACATCTGCCAGTAGTATTTCAGTGTCTTCTACAGTGGCAATTTTCATGCTGATTTTGTATCATCAACAAAGGATGCCACGAAGCTGTGACTTGTATCTTTGTCTATATCAGAGATAAGAATGAGAAATAAACTAAAGAAATATCGAGAAATCAAGTCCACTGCACTTGGACTTGATCTTATTTGATTGACAGTAACTTTCTGCATTCTAGTTGACAGTTGAAAATCCATCGCCTCACTTTACCAGTTATTGACCTCATTTTGTGTGCTATCACCCCATGATAGCATTTGTCGAACGCCTTCGCAAAGTCTGTGTATACAACATTTTGCTTTTCTTCTAGGGCTTCTGCGATTTTGTCTTGGTCGTTGAGTAACTGTGACAGACAGGATCTTCCCGCTCTAAATCCATGTTGTTCTGGGGGTTGTGTAGCTCATTATTTTCCATAAAACTAGAAATTTGATTCCTGATCACTCTTTAAAACACTTTTATTATGTGTGATGTTAGTACAACTGGGCTATAACTTTTTGGCCAGAGCTTTACTACCCCCCTTGTGTACCGGAGCTACATCTGCTGATTTTTTGCCAATGTTTTGCTACCTCCTTTGTGTAGTGGAGATATCTGCTGACTTTTTGACACAGCTTTACTACCTCCCTTGTGTAGTGGAGCTATATCCGCTCATTTAAGTGCTGGTGGTATCTACCTTGTTTAATTCACATGCTTTTATACCCTGAATGTTGGCAAATATTAATACTAGATATGAACTTATTATCTAGTTAATATCTGAGGTTGTTGTAGAGGTATGGTTGTGAGTGTCCAGGCTAGTACTTGAGAGAGATGGTGGTACCGTCCTTACATTACTAGCCATTCGTCCTCTCTACCTCTTCCCTTCCACTGCTACTATCCCTCTCTCCCACCCCTCTCTCCCTCTGACAGTATAATTAAGCTATAATAGAGGAGGTAGAACAAGGCTAGAGGGGAGGATAGGGGGCTGTAAAGAGTTAGACCCCCGCTATAATGTCAATGATAACTACCCCCCCTCCCCCCATCTATCCCATAATCACCCCTCCCCTTCCATAACTACCATTCCCTCACCCTGGACCAGATAATAAAGATAGCGTGGGCTAATATAACCAGCTAAGGACTTAATAAAGCTATCTTCATCCATACGTCGCTGGGTGAGTTGGGCCGTCATTCACTCCAGGGAGCTGCTATCATAACATGGTGTCAGCAAGGCGGACAACCCGCCTGTTATCATAACACGGTGTCAGCAAGGCGGACAGCCCGCCTGCTATCATAACATGGTGTCAGCAAGGTGGACAGCCCGCCAGCTATCATAACATGGTGTCAGCAAGGTGGACAGCCCGCCTGCTATCATAACATGGTGTCAGCAAGGTGGACAGCCCGCCTGCTATCATAACATGGTGTCAGCAAGGTGGACAGCCCGCCTGCTATCATAACATGGTGTCAGCAAGGTGGACAGCCCGCCTGCTATCATAACACGGTGTCAGCAAGGTGGACAGCCCGCCTGCTATCATAACATGGTGTCAGCAAGGTGGACAGCCCGCCTGCTATCATAACATGGTGTCAGCAAGGTGGACAGCCCGCCTGCTATCATAACATGGTGTCAGCAAGGCGGACAGCCCGCCTGCTATCATAACATGGTGTCAGCAAGGTGGACAGCCCGCCTGCTATCATAACATGGTGTCAGCAAGGCGGACAGCCCGCCTGCTATCATAACACGGTGTCAGCAAGGCGGACAGCCCGCCTGCTATCATAACATGGTGTCAGCAAGGCGGACAGCCCGCCTGCTATCATAACACGGTGTCAGCAAGGCGGACAGCCCGCCTGCTATCATAACATGGTGTCAGCAAGGCGGACAGCCCGCCTGCTATCATAACATGTTGTCAACAAGGTGGACAGCCCGCCTGCTATCATAACATGGTGTCAGCAAGGCGGACAGCCCGCCTGCTATCATAACATGTTGTCAACAAGGTGGACAGCCCGCCTGCTATCATAACATGGTGTCAGCAAGGCGGACAGCCCGCCTGCTATCATAACATGGTGTCAGCAAGGCGGACAGCCCGCCTGCTATCATAACATGGTGTCAGCAAGGCGGACAGCCCGCCAGCTATCATAACACGGTGTCAGCAAGGTGGACAGCCCGCCTGCTATCATAACATGGTGTCAGCAAGGTGGACAGCCCGCCTATCATAACATGGTGTCAGCAAGGTGGACAGCCCGCCTGCTATCATAACACGGTATCAGCAAGGCGGGCAGCCCGCCTGCTATCATAACATGGTATCAGCAAGGCGGGCAACCCGCCTGCTATCATAATACGGTGTCAGCAAGGCGGGCAGCCCGCCTGCTATCATAACACGGTATCAGCAAGGCGGGCAACCCGCCTGCTATCATAACACGGTATCAGCAAGGCGGGCAACCCGCCTGCTATCATAATAAGGTGTCAGCAAGGCGGGCAGCCCGCCTGCTATCATAACACGGTGTCAGCAAGGCGGGAAACCCGCCTGCTATCATAACATGGTGTCAGCAAGGCGGGCAGTCCGCCTGCTATCATAACACGGTATCAGCAAGGCGGGAAGCCCGCCTGCTATCATAACACGGTGTCAGCAAGGCGGACAGCCCGCCTGCTATCATAACATGGTGTCAGCAAGGCGGGCAGTCCGCCTGCTATCATAACACAGTATCAGCAAGGCGGGAAGCCCGCCTGCTATCATAACACGGTATCAGCAAGGCGGGAAGCCCGCCTGCTATCATAACACGGTGTCAGCAAGGCGGACAGCCCGCCTGCTATCATAACATGTTGTCAACAAGGTGGACAGCCCGCCTGCTATCATAACATGGTGTCAGCAAGGCGGACAGCCCGCCTGCTATCATAACATGGTGTCAGCAAGGCGGACAGCCCGCCTGCTATCATAACATGGTGTCAGCAAGGCGGACAGCCCGCCAGCTATCATAACACGGTGTCAGCAAGGTGGACAGCCCGCCTGCTATCATAACATGGTGTCAGCAAGGTGGACAGCCCGCCTGCTATCATAACATGGTGTCAGCAAGGTGGACAGCCCGTCTGTTATCATAACACGGTATCAGCAAGGCGGGCAGCCCGCCTGCTATCATAACATGGTATCAGCAAGGCGGGCAACCCGCCTGCTATCATAATACGGTGTCAGCAAGGCGGGCAGCCCGCCTGCTATCATAACACGGTATCAGCAAGGCGGGCAACCCGCCTGCTATCATAACACGGTATCAGCAAGGCGGGCAACCCGCCTGCTATCATAATAAGGTGTCAGCAAGGCGGGCAGCCCGCCTGCTATCATAACACGGTGTCAGCAAGGCGGGAAACCCGCCTGCTATCATAACATGGTGTCAGCAAGGCGGGCAGTCCGCCTGCTATCATAACACGGTATCAGCAAGGCGGGAAGCCCGCCTGCTATCATAACACGGTGTCAGCAAGGCGGACAGCCCGCCTGCTATCATAACATGGTGTCAGCAAGGCGGGCAGTCCGCCTGCTATCATAACACGGTATCAGCAAGGCGGGAAGCCCGCCTGCTATCATAACACGGTATCAGCAAGGCGGGAAGCCCGCCTGCTATCATAACACGGTGTCAGAAAGGCGGACAGCCCGCCTGCTATCATAACATGGCGTCAGCAAGGCGGACAGCCCGCCTGCTATCATAACACGGTATCAGCAAGGCGGACAGCCCGCCTGCTATCATAACACGGTGTCAGAAAGGCGGGCAGCCCGCCTGCTATCATAACGCGGTGTCAGCAAAGTGGACAGCCCGCCAGCTATCATAACATCGTGTCAGCCAGGCGGACAGCCCGCCTGCTATCATAATATGGTGTCAGCAGGGCGGACAGCCCACCTGCTATCATAACACGGTGTCAGCAAGGCGGACAGCCCGCCTGCTATCATAACATCGTCTCAGCCAGGCGGACAGCCCGCCTGCTATCATAACACGGTGTCAGCAAGGCGGACAGCCCGCCTGCTATCATAACATGGTGTCAGCAAGGCGGACAGCCCGCCTGCTATCATAACACGGTGTCAGCAAGGGGGACAGCCCGCCTGCTATCATAAAACTGTCAGCAAGGCGGACAGTCCGCCTGCTATCATAACATCGTGTCAGTCAGGTGGACAGCCCGCCTGCTATCATAACATGGTGTCAGCAAGGCGGACAGCCTGCCTGCTATCATAACATTGTGTCAGCAAGGCAGACAGCCCACCTGTTATCATAACATGGTGTCAGCAAGGCGGACAGCCCGCCTGCTATCATAAAACTGTCAGCAAGGCGGACAGTCCGCTTGCTATCATAACATCGTGTCAGTCAGGCGGACAGCCTGCCTGCTATCATAACATGGTGTCAGTAAGGCGGACAGCCCGCCTGCTATCATAACATGGTGTCAGCAAGGCGGACAACCCGCCTGTTATCATAACACGGTGTCAGCAAGGCGGACAGCCCGCCTGCTATCATAACATGGTGTCAGCAAGGCGGACAGCCCGCCTGCTATCATAACACGGTGTCAGCAAGGCGGACAGCCCGCCTGCTATCATAACATGGTGTCAGCAAGGCGGACAGCCCGCCTGCTATCATAACACGGTGTCAGCAAGGCGGACAGCCCGCCTGCTATCATAACACGGTGTCAGCAAGGCGGACAGCCCGCCTGCTATCATAACACGGTGTCAGCAAGGCGGACAGCCCGCCTGCTATCATAACACGGTGTCAGCAAGGCGGACAGCCCGCCTGCTATCATAACATGGTGTCAGCAAGGCGGACAGCCCGCCTGCTATCATAACATGGTGTCAGCAAGGCGGACAGCCCGCCTGCTATCATAACATAGTGTCAGCAAGGCGGACAGCCCGCCTGCTATCATAACACGGTGTCAGCAAGGCGGACAGCCCGCCTGCTATCATAACATGGTGTCAGCAAGGCGGACAGCCCGCCTGCTATCATAACATGGTGTCAGCAAGGCGGACAGCCCGCCTGCTATCATAACATGGTGTCAGCAAGGCGGACAGCCCGCCTGCTATCATAACATGGTGTCAGCAAGGCGGACAGCCCGCCTGCTATCATAACATGGTGTCAGCAAGGCGGACAGCCCGCCTGCTATCATAACACGGTGTCAGCAAGGCGGACAGCCCGCCTGCTATCATAACATGGTGTCAGCAAGGCGGACAGCCCGCCTGCTATCATAACAGTGTCAGCAAGGCGGACAGCCCGCCTGCTATCATAACATGTGTCAGCAAGGCGGACAGCCCGCCTGCTATCATAACATGGTGTCAGCAAGGCGGACAGCCCGCCTGCTATCATAACATGGTGTCAGCAAGGCGGACAGCCCGCCTGCTATCATAACATGGTGTCAGCAAGGCGGACAGCCCGCCTGCTATCATAACATGGTGTCAGCAAGGCGGACAGCCCGCCTGCTATCATAACATGGTGTCAGCAAGGCGGACAGCCCGCCTGCTATCATAACATGGTGTCAGCAAGGCGGACAGCCCGCCTGCTATCATAACATGGTGTCAGCAAGGCGGACAGCCCGCCTGCTATCATAACACAGTGTCAGCAAGGCGGACAGCCCGCCTGCTATCATAACACGGTGTCAGCAAGGCGGACAGCCCGCCTGCTATCATAACACGGTGTCAGCAAGGCGGACAGCCCGCCTGCTATCATAACATGTGTCAACAAGGTGGACAGCCCGCCTGCTATCATAACATGGTGTCAGCAAGGCGGACAGCCCGCCTGCTATCATAACATGGTGTCAGCAAGGCGGACAGCCCGCCTGCTATCATAACATGGTGTCAGCAAGGCGGACAGCCCGCCTGCTATCATAACACGGTGTCAGCAAGGTGGACAGCCCGCCTGCTATCATAACATGGTGTCAGCAAGGTGGACAGCCCGCCTGCTATCATACATGGTGTCAGCAAGGTGGACAGCCNAAGTGATCCAACACTTGATTTCCGACGCTGAAGTGTTGGTGGTTGAACCAGGTAGTTACCTGTTCTGGATTTCCAGAGTTCTACTCTCGTAATCTTTCAAATTTGAGGCGGTTTGTTTTCGTAGCCCACACAGCCACCACAGCCTGGCGGATCCAGTTGCATGAATGCTGAATGCCTTCAGCCGCTGGATCAGTATTTCAGTATTTCACTAATTCTATGCAGCCTCTGGCGGTTCTGTGCAATCTCGCCTACCTTGCAAGTGGTGCGTGGGGACCATAGCTATATTGCATAGGTGATAACAGCAGTGCTTTGACTGGTTCGGTCACTGGTGAGGCAGTCCCTGGTTGTGAAGGTGCTGAGCAGTGTCCCTACACTCTCACTGCTCCAGCTGCTGGTTGTGAAGGTGCTGAGCAGTGTCCCTACACTCTCACTGCTCCAGCTGCTGGTTGTGAAGGTGTTGAGCAGTGTCCACACACCATCACTGCTCCAGCTGCTGGTTGTGAAGGTGTTGAGCAGTGTCCACACACCATCACTGCTCCAGCTGCTGGTTGTGAAGGTGCTGAGCAGTGTCCACACACCATCACTGCTCCAGCTGCTGGTTGTGAAGGTGCTGAGCAGTGTCCCTACACCATCACTGCTCCAGCTACTGGTTGTGAAGGTGCTGAGCAGTGTCCACACACCATCACTGCTCCAGCTGCTGGTTGTGAAGGTGCTGAGCAGTGTCCCTACACTCTCACTGCTCCAGCTGCTGGTTGTGAAGGTGCTGAGCAGTGTCCACACACCATCACTGCTCCAGCTGCTGGTTGTGAAGGTGTTGAGCAGTGTCCCCCCACTCTCACTGCTCCAGCTGCTGGTTGTGAAGGTGCTGAGCAGTGTCCACACACCATCACTGCTCCAGCTGCTGGTTGTGAAGGTGCTGAGCAGTGTCCACACACCATCACTGCTCCAGCTGCTGGTTGTGAAGGTGCTGAGCAGTGTCCCTACACTCTCACTGCTCCAGCTGCTGGTTGTGAAGGTGCTGAGCAGTGTCCACACACCATCACTGCTCCAGCTGCTGGTTGTGAAGGTGTTGAGCAGTGTCCCCCACTCTCACTGCTCCAGCTGCTGGTTGTGAAGGTGCTGAGCAGTGTCCACACACCATCACTGCTCCAGCTGCTGGTTGTGAAGGTGTTGAGCAGTGTCCCCCACACTCTCACTGCTCCAGCTGCTGGTTGTGAAGGTGTTGAGCAGTGTCCCCCACACTCTCACTGCTCCAGCTGCTGGTTGTGAAGGTGCTGAGCAGTGTCCACACACCATCACTGCTCCAGCTGCTGGTTGTGAAGGTGTTGAGCAGTGTCCCCCACACTCTCACTGCTCCAGCTGCTGGTTGTGAAGGTGTTGAGCAGTGTCCCCCACACTCTCACTGCTCCAGCTGCTGGTTGTGAAGGTGCTGAGCAGTGTCCACACACCATCACTGCTCCAGCTGCTGGTTGTGAAGGTGTTGAGCAGTGTCCCCCACACTCTCACTGCTCCAGCTGCTGGTTGTGAAGGTGCTGAGCAGTGTCCACACACCATCACTGCTCCAGCTGCTGGTTGTGAAGGTGCTGAGCAGTGTCCCCCACACTCTCACTGCTCCAGCTGCTGGTTGTGAAGGTGCTGAGCAGTGTCCCTACACCATCACTGCTCCAGCTGCTGGTTGTGAAGGTGCTGAGCAGTGTCCCTACACCATCACTGCTCCAGCTGCTGGTTGTGAAGGTGCTGAGCAGTGTCCACACACCATCACTGCTCCAGCTGCTGGTTGTGAAGGTGCTGAGCAGTGTCCCCCACACTCTCACTGCTCCAGCTGCTGGTTGTGAAGGTGCTGAGCAGTGTCCACACACCATCACTGCTCCAGCTGCTGGTTGTGAAGGTGTTGAGCAGTGTCCCCCACACTCTCACTGCTCCAGCTGCTGGTTGTGAAGGTGCTGAGCAGTGTCCACACACCATCACTGCTCCAGCTGCTGGTTGTGAAGGTGCTGAGCAGTGTCCACACACCATCACTGCTCCAGCTGCTGGTCGTGAAGGTGCTGAGCAGTGTCCACACACCATCACTGCTCCAGCTGCTGGTTGTGAAGGTGCTGAGCAGTGTCCACACACCATCACTGCTCCAGCTGCTGGTTGTGAAGGTGCTGAGCAGTGTCCCCCACACCATCACTGCTCCAGCTGCTGGTTGTGAAGGTGCTGAGCAGTGTCCACACACCATCACTGCTCCAGCTGCGGCTAGCAAGACGTGGCAGTGACATCACTGCGCCAAGGAGTGTGGAGAGAGTCACTGCTCTCAGTAAGGTCTCAACCGCCTTGTTTACTGCGCTTTTGTTTTGTTTAAATCATGTTTATCTTCCAGTGCGCATTGGGGTGTCGTCGCCCTCCCCCCCCCCGCCCCCACCATAACCCCCATGCAAGGCCCCCATTAACACCCCCATAACCCCCTCCCCCAACCATTAATAAAACCAGGAATTACATTTCTGCGCGAATATAAATGTTGAGATGTGCGCCCACCTCGACACCCCAGAATCCGGGTTCGATTCCAGGTGGGAGAGAACTCTCCCGTCTTGCCTCTGGCTTCCTGTTTCCAGTATGCAACTCCCGTTACGTTGCACTTGCTTGGGTTAAAGTCAAGTAGCCATACTTCCATTTTGTTCTAAGTTTTCGTGCAGTTTGCATCGTATTCATCTTGCTCTACATCATCAGCAAACATTGGGATGAAGCATTCTATCTTACGATGGTTCAAGTCCCCCGTGATTATGAGACGAGACCCATTCCTGTTTGTAACTGCGTTAGTTCTCTCCTGGAGAGTAATAACTGTCCTATTGTGTCTGTCTTAATATCTTAACCTACCTCCCGCCTGGTACTAGTTGTGGAGGCCGGTACTCACCTGGTACTCACCTGGTACTCACCTGGTACTCACCTGGTACTCACCTGGTACTCACCTGGTACTCACCTAGTAGGTGAGTAGGTGGAGGGTAATATGAGGAGACTCCTTCCACATAAGTAACTCCACCGGAAGTCAGGAGGTATGCAATGCCCCCCTTTTCAGTGCATGCAAAAGCATGGATATCAATTAGGCTGCATAAAAGGTTAGGAGAGTGAGGGGGAGGGTAATGATTTTCGCAACTGTTGTGGTTAGCGATGGGTTATTGACCTAGGGGGGGATGTGGGGTCCCCATCTCCCTCCCTTTTCTTGCACCTTCGTAGCTTATTCTGCAGCTGCAGTTCTCTCGTCACATCTCTCTGTGTAAGGTCTGCTTTGCTTCCGTAGAATTTTTCATTTATTGTCTCGTTTGTGAATATTATCTTCACTAGCCAATTTCTCCCCTTCTTGTACTGCCCCATCCTGGGGTTGTAAGAGCGGAGGCGGGTGGGTGCGGAAGTCTTGGGGTGACGGGCAGCGTGTGAAGGCTCGCCAGACTCTGATGCCCACCCAGGCTCTACACACCCACCTGTCTAAGATATAAATCCCTTCCGAGTCACTGTGTTTGGTGTGGCCATCTTGACCCTGCGTCTGACATGGCCATCTCCTCCCACCTTACCTATGGTGTGGCCATCATCTCCCCCCCCCTATCATGTTGGCATCGCCCACCCTTCCGTTGGCGGGGCCACGGCCCAGCCTCTAGTGGGGCCACCCCCAGCCTCTAGTGGGGCCACCCCCAGCCACCAGTGGGGCCACTCCGAGCCTCTAGTGGGGCCACTCCGAGCCTCTAGTGGGGCCACCCCGAGCCTCTAGTGTGGCCACCCCCAGCCTCTAGTGGGGCCAGCCCGAGCCTCTAGTGGGGCCACCCCGAGCCTCTAGTGGGGCCACCACGTGCCTCTAGTGGGGCCACCACGTGCCTCTAGTGGGGCCACCCCGAGCCTCTAGTGGGGCCACCCCGAGCCTCTAGTGGGGCCACCCCGAGCCTCTAGTGGGGCCACCACGTGCCTCTAGCGGGGCCACCCCGAGCCTCTAGTGGGGCCACCCCGAGCCTCTACTGGGGCCAGCCCCAGCCTCTAGTGGGGCCACTCCGAGCCCCTAGTGGGGCCACTCCGAGCCCCTAGTGGGGCCACCCCGAGCCTCTAGTGTGGCCACCCCTAGCCCCTAGTGGGGCCACCCCGAGCCCCTAGTGGGGCCACCCCGAGCCCCTAGTGGGGCCACCCCGAGCCCCTAGTGGGGCCACCCCGAGCCTCTAGTGGGGCCACCCCGAGCCTCTAGTGTGGCCACCCCTAGCCCCTAGTGGGGCCACCCCGAGCCCCTAGTGGGGCCACCCCGAGCCCTAGTGGGGCCACTCCGAGCCTCTAGTGGGGCCACCCCGAGCCTCTAGTGGGGCCACCCCCAGCCTCTAGTGGGGCCACTCCGAGCCTCTAGTGGGGCCAACCCCAGCCTCTAGTGGGGCCACTCCGAGCCTCTAGTGGGGCCACTCCGAGCCTCTAGTGGGGCCACACCCAACCTCTAGTGGGGCCACCCCGAGCCTCTAGTGGGGCCACACCCAACCTCTAGTGAGGCCACCCCGAGCCTCTAGTGGGGCCACCCCCAGCCTCTAGTGAGGCCACCCCCAGCCTCTAGTGAGGCCACCCCCAGCCTCTAGTGAGGCCACCCCCAGCCTCTAGTGGGGCCAGCCCCAGCCTCTAGTGGGGCCAGCCCCAGCCTCTAGTGGGGCCACCCCCAGCCTCTAGTGGGGCCACCCCCAGCCTCTAGTGGGGCCACCCCCAGCCTCTAGTGGGGCCAGCCCCAGCCTCTAGTGGGGCCACCCCAGCCTCTAGTGGGGCCACCCCGAGCCTCTAGTGGGGCCAGCCCCAGCCTCTAGTGGGGCCAGCCCCAGCCTCTAGTGGGGCCACCCCCAGCCTGTAGTGGGGCCAGCCCCAGCCTCTAGTGGGGCCACCCCCAGCCTCTAGTGGGGCCACCCCCAGCCTCTAGTGGGGCCACCCCGAGCCTCTAGTGGGGCCACCCCCAGCCTCTAGTGGGGCCACCCCCAGCCTCTAGTGGGGCCACCCCGAGCCTCTAGTGGGGCCACCCCCAGCCTCTAGTGGGGCCACCCCCAGCCTCTAGTGGGGCCACCCCGAGCCTCTAGTGTGGCCACCCCAGCCTCTAGTGGGGCCACCCCGAGCCTCTAGTGGGGCCACCCCCCAGCCTCTAGTGGGGCCACCCCGAGCCTCTAGTGGGGCCACCCCGAGCCTCTAGTGGGGCCACCCCCAGCCTCTAGTGGGGCCATCCCCAGCCTCTAGTGGGGCCACCCCCAGCCTCTAGTGGGGCCACCCCCAGCCTCTAGTGGGGCCACCCCGAGCCTCTAGTGGGGCCACCCCCAGCCTCTAGTGGGGCCACCCCAGCCTCTAGTGGGGCCACCCCAGCCTCTAGTGGGGCCACCCCCAGCCTCTAGTGGGGCCACCCCCAGCCTCTAGTGGGGCCACCCCGAGCCTCTAGTGGGGCCACCCCCAGCCTCTAGTGGGGCCACCCCCAGCCTCTAGTGGGGCCACCCCCAGCCTCTAGTGGGGCCACCCCCAGCCTCTAGTGGGGCCACCCCGAGCCTCTAGTGGGGCCACCCCAGCCTCTAGTGGGGCCACCCCAGCCTCTAGTGGGGCCACCCCGAGCCTCTAGTGGGGCCACCCCCAGCCTCTAGTGGGGCCACCCCCAGCCTCTAGTGGGGCCACCCCCAGCCTCTAGTGGGGCCACCCCCAGCCTCTAGTGGGGCCACCCCCAGCCTCTAGTGGGGCCACCCCAGCCTCTAGTGGGGCCACCCCGAGCCTCTAGTGGGGCCACCCCGAGCCTCTAGTGGGGCCACCCCCAGCCTCTAGTGGGGCCACCCCAGCCTCTAGTGGGGCCACCCCGAGCCTGTAGTGGGGCCACCCCCAGCCTCTAGTGGGGCCACCCCCAGCCTCTAGTGGGGCCACCCCCAGCCTCTAGTGGGGCCACCCCGAGCCTCTAGTGGGGCCAGCCCCAGCCTCTAGTGGGGCCACCTCCAGCCTCTAGTGGGGCCACCTCCAGCCTCTAGTGGGGCCACCCCCAGCCTCTAGTGGGGCCAGCCCCAGCCTCTAGTGGGGCCAGCCCCAGCCTCTAGTGGGGCCACCTCCAGCCTCTAGTGGGGCCACCCCCAGCCTCTAGTGGGGCCACCCCCAGCCTCTAGTGGGGCCACCCCCAGCCTCTAGTGGGGCCACCCCAGCCTCTAGTGGGGCCACCCCCAGCCTCTAGTGGGGCCACCCCCAGCCTCTAGTGGGGCCACCCCAGCCTCTAGTGGGGCCACCCCCAGCCTCTAGTGGGGCCACCCCCAGCCTCTAGTGGGGTCACCCCCAGCCTCTAGTGGGGCCACCTCCAGCCTCTAGTGGGGCCACCCCCAGCCTCTAGTGGGGCCACCCCCAGCCTCTAGTGGGGCCAGCCCCAGCCTCTAGTGGGGCCACCCCAGCCTCTAGTGGGGACACCCCCAGCCTCTAGTGGGGCCACCCCAGCCTCTAGTGGGCCACCCCCAGCCTCTAGTGGGGCCACCCCCAGCCTCTAGTGGGGCCACCCAGCCTCTAGTGGGGCCAGCCCCAGCCTCTAGTGGGGCCACCCCCAGCCTCTAGTGGGGCCACCCCAGCCTCTAGTGGGGCCACCCCCAGCCTCTAGTGGGGCCACCCCCAGCCTCTAGTGGGGCCACCCCAGCCTCTAGTGGGGCCAGCCCCAGCCTCTAGTGGGGCCAGCCCCAGCCTCTAGTGGGGCCAGCCCAGCCTCTAGTGGGCCCACCCCCAGCCTCTAGTGGGGCCACCCCCAGCCTCTAGTGGGGCCAACCCCCAACCTCTAGTGGGCCCACCCCCAGCCTCTAGTGGGGCCACCCCCAGCCTCTAGTGGGGCCACCCCAGCCTCTAGTGGGGCCACCCCCAGCCTCTAGTGGGGCCACCCCCAGCCTCTAGTGGGCCCACCCCCAGCCTCTAGTGGGCCCACCCCAGCC